>PVJC01009213.1:0-16203 GCA_004026665.1 Murina feae | reverse complement strand
ACATCCCCTGAGGGGTCCCAGACTGTGAGAGGGTGCAGGCCGATCTAAGGGACCCCTCTGCCTAGTACACAAATCTCGTGCACTGGGCCTCTAGTTATTAATAACAAACTACAATGTTTGCTAGTGACCATTACTATCATCTTGTTGCATTCATTTCCCCGATGCGCCTTATGCACAGGTGCACCATTTCTCCCCACTGATACTAGCAGCGAATATTTTAGCAGCTGATGGCCATGTCATTAGTCTTGGACTGACTTGCTTGGTGTGTGCAAGAGAAAATATTTTGATTTTGGAGAACAAGAAAAATAGGTTTATTTCTGTTATGCTTATTAATCTGTGTAGTTATTCAATGTCTGGTAAGTTAATATTCAAGAAAAAATGTTATTAAAATGTTCTATTATTTTATGTTAACGATTACTCATGTATTTCAGCCCTTTGTACTCAGCATGTCTCTATCAAAATAAACCCACATTTCTATGAAAACTGAAGCTTTTGCTTTTTTGCAGCCCACATAAACTTAAACCTTGTTTATTTGGCCTGTGTTAGTCTTTGAGTTTGTCATGCTTGCTCTAAAGATACAGGATATATTCCCTTATCACATGACTTTGGATGGCCACGTGACTTGCTTTAACCAATAGGATGAGACTGAACTGTCAAGGTGCCAGCTGTTTAAGAGTAGGCATTACAAGGCCTAGAGAGCTTCTGTTGCCCTCTTCTGCCTCTCCCACTGCCATGGGGAGAACATTCCCCAGGGTCTGCTCATCCGGACAGGATGAAGCACAAGGAACAGCTCAATTGCGCAGCCAATGCAGGAGGGAAGCCAGCAGAGACTGGCCAATCCACCCTAACTTCTGACAGGGGAGCCACGACAGTGACCCGTGGGGTGGCTTGTGATGCAGCATTAGTGTGGCCGTAGTTAACCAATTCCACAAGGTATGTTCCTAAGAGCGCCCTGCAACAGCGGCACCAATGGGCAGCTCAGGGCCCCGTGTGGGACTGAGAAAAGCATCCACGGGGATTCTGACCAGCTGCATCTCTAGAATGACTGGTTTCCAAGCAGAGAGGGGCTGTGGCTCTGGCTGCATTCTGCAGAATGTGGGCTGGGGAGGCGGCTGAGAATTTATGATGCTTGGAAGGACACGCAGGAAAAAGGAAGCCCATTTTGTTCTGCAGCTGGCTGATGCTGAAAACATCTCTTTGGTACTGGCTCAACGCTCCTATTCCCCCTGTCTACCCATCAATCTCCACTCCAACAGAACCTTTCCCAGCTCCCTGGGGACAGGGCCGTCATGAAGTTTCCTGATTCTGGTGAATTTCCTTCACCAGTTTTTGGTAGAGGGCCTGGCCCCTCCACTTCCTGAGGGGCTCTGAACTCACCTCTCCATCCTTTCCTTTCAGTGGGTTTGCAAGTCAAAGGGTTAGTTCTTTTGATCTTGAGGCAATTTGTATCTTACCATACTCTCAAGAAACAGTCCCCTAATCTTTCTTTGGTCTCACTCTTTGAGTATCTAATAAAACATTTTGGTAGAAATTCACGCAAGCATATCCATACCAACCCTCAAATATTTACATTGCATTTCAAAGGTATTCACACCCCGTGAAGTCTGTCTTTAAGTCCTACTAAATTCTTTCTCCAACTTCTGAGTTAAACATTGCTCTGGTAGTCTCATAGTTGAGGAGAACATAAGAGTATTTGTCAAAAAGAGACATATGTACTACTCTTTGTAATATTTTAAGCAATAAAAAAAAGAAACAAATGATACATTAAAAAAAAAAAAGAGTATTTGTCAACTGTGAAAATTCCCCTCATGTGATTTGTGTCTTGGGTGGACCATATTTTCAGACATACTTTGTAACTGACTTTGTGAATTTTCTATCACCTCTTTACAGGAACATTTTCACCAGGAGGCCTGCCAGATCTGACAAAGCCAGTGTGAAGCAAGGAAGGAATGTGCGGCTCAGAGAAGAGGTTGTGTGTGTGTGTGTGTGTGTTCAAGTTTGGAGATACAGCAGGGCAGCTAAGGCACCATCCACCCCTTACCCCTACCCCAGTTCCCCAACTCTTAGCTTTCTGTTTTCCCACGTTTATTTGTGTAAAACCCAGGAAAATGTCCACAAATAGTTTAGTAACATGAGACTTTCCTTAACACATATCACTTTTGCTAATTTCTCACCTTACCTTTTCCTCCAACATAGCTATAATAAACTCAATACTTCTGGATAGTGCCACAGCCAAACAGTAGATATTTAATCCAAGCAAAGAAGATTCATTTTGAACTATGAGCTCTGGGTCCCAAGAAGCCTGTAACTCACTTTAGATATTTAATAATAATATTACAATAGCAAGAAGATAAAGCAACGAGCTTTTCTATTGCCTAGGATTATCCATCCACTCATATTCCGAAACCTTTGTCAATAGCACTGAGGCCCAAATGAAAACAATAACAGCATTCAGTACAATCAAGGAGAATCCTATCAATGTCACTGCCTTTATACTGTATCTGTTTAATTACATGTGTTACAGTAAAATGACTATTGTGGTCAAAGAAAGCAAATGTAAAAATGTTCCAATAAACTTTACATAGCTGTACAACCCCAAGCTGGGTTTAATGTGCTAGGGGACTGCTTTCAGCAACATCATGAAGCAGATGTCTGGAAAGGCTGCAAACTGCAACTTGGCCTACAATCCAAAGTCTTAACCCAACAAAAAAGATGTAACGTTGCACAAACCTTTTTCCAAACCAAAAAAGGGACCCTGACTATCCTCATTACTTCGAAGAGGTCACTAATTTTTTCCCCTTGAATATTAAAAGAACAAAATGTTTATGAAGTAGTAACATTTCATTGGCTAGCTTTACACTGGTACAATGGAGTTTCATGAGTACTAACAACTATTCCTGTTTAGGTTGACTTTTCTAGTATTACCATTGCCAAGGCAATAATTGAGAAGTTGATTAAAAAATGCCCAGAAAGCAACACTGACCACTTTCAATCGGGGACGGAATGAGTGGGCTGTCTTGGCGGGCACCGTTATTGCGTTGCTAGCGTTGGTCTTGGGCCAGCACCACTTTAACTTCCTGCACGCGGTGCCGAGAGCCAGGCTTCTCTGCCTCGATACCCCACTGTGTCAGGTCCACTGATCAGGTTTTATTCATCTCTTTATGAAACACCCACTAACCATCCCGAAACTTCACTTTTCTCCAAATTCACTTTCAATCATCTTTCAGGGTATTCCAATATTCACCGTTTCCAATTCCACTTGAAGTATTAAAACAATGGAACTTGGAAGATAATTAAACCATAATGAAATGTACTTCAGTTTTTCAACTTTGTACATTTTTTCTCATTCACAGTGGGTCAGAAACATGTCCATAATGCTGATCATTACAAGATCGTACTTACACTGGGGGTTTCATAGCCTTGTATAACACTGTCATCTTGCCATAAAACATTATATATAAAACATTATGCAATCTGGACACCCTTCAGAGGGGCCACACACTACCTCCTAACATCCTTTGTTTAACATATTGGACAGAAGTGAACATTCTTTTCCTCTTTCTCTATAAAAATAGTACATGTTTAATAACTTTCATGACTGTTTTCAAAATGACTAAAATAAAGACAGATAACTTACTTGCCATAAAATATTGAAGAAACAAATCTCTTGACTTTTGCTAATAATAAAAACAGGCTGCTGGTAAAAGGCACTAACTTCAGATTTTAAATGATGCATTCAAAGTAGTTTTAGACAAACAACATGGACAACATTGTAAAAATAAACACATATCTGTGTGTTAATAAATTCATTACCACTTGTAATCATGAGTCTTAATAAAAATGAAAAGTAAAAAATTAGTAATGTCATTAAGTTTGCATTTGAATGTATGAATTTGATTAGTGGGGATCTTTTTATAAGATTAAAAAGCCCCATAGATATCATATAATTATCCTTCATTAAAGTCAGTTGTGCGGATTAACTAGATTTATTCTGACAAGTGAAGAATTCACGAACTAGAGACAGTATAAAATTTCCTAGTGGCGGAAGGAGCAGATGCTCAACATTACATCTTGCCATTCGATATAAGACCTGCAAAGGATATTCCTCCAAATGATAGGGCAGATGGTCAAACGACATTCAAGGAAGGCCTTTCACATGGAGATCATGTCAAATGCTATGATATAGATAATCCTGGCAAGTTACATTATTGACCTCTATCACACCACAGAAAACATCAGCCTTTAAAATGCATTAATGAATGAATACAGTCTGTGTTTTTGTAGGAATAATAACTTCGAATATCTACGTGATATCTTTGTGGCAAATATAGAGCTAAGGCCTTTACTTTCGTGATCTCAACCATGTGAGGTTAAACATGACCTCTTCTTACAGATGAGAAAACATTCAGAGGATGTTAAATCATTTGCCCCAAATTATAGAGCTAGTGAGGTCCAAAGATGGAATTCACATCCGGGTCTCCCTCAGTCATTACAGATATGTAGCGTATTAAAGCAGAACGTAATCTGAAAGTGCTTGATTCTCAGTTATCCTTTTACTTAAATGCTTTTTTTATTTTTTTGCAGTTTGATTCTGTTGCGATCAAGACATCGCTACATTGGTTTAATGCGCATTAAAGAGATGAACAAGTCCCGACACCAACAAGCTGATGCGAGCATTCCAGTTAGAGGAGCACCAGCACTCGCACTGCTTCCCATCTGTCCTGGGAGAATGGGCCTTTCTCACTGCGGTTAAACATGGCAGGTCCCTCATCTTCATGAAGCCAGTTGCATGTATTGTCTTGTGGTAACTGGTTTCCAGGGGTGAAGCACCTTATCTAGAATCGCCCAGCATAAAGCTCCGAGTTCATTATGCTCAGTAGTGCTGCTGCTGTTGGATTTCTGTACACACAGTCCTTTCTCATCTATTCCACTGAATTATCTTGCATGTCAGTTTGGTATTATTTTCCATGTCAGTAGCATGGAGGTCAAATCAGTCACATTTAGCACCAAAGAGACTCCTAGTTTCAAGCAATAGATGTATTCCTTTCGTTTGGGTTCCTCCATGGGACTTGCTTGGACAATGGCATGTCAGAGACAGGGGCTTGAAAAACACATGTGCAATTGGGCCTGCCCTTACGCCTTCACCTCTGCAACCACCAGGGGAACATGTTTGAGCTCCACTGCCGAAGAGAGCTGTGTAGCAGTTGACTTGCTCCAATTATCAGCCTGACATGCAAGGGAGCCTAACCAAGAATAGCAGGACCTCTTAGCTGCCCCAGCTGATTCCAGATGCACAAGCAATAAACATTAATTCTTCTTCTCTATTTAGGTTCTGTGGTTTTGGCTATTCAGCAAAAACCAACCGATACAAGTCCCATCAGTCCAGGCCAAGGCTGTATGTACTGTCTAAATGCCCATGGTAATTTGATCCAAGAAATTTCAGGAGAGACATAACCACCTATGGTGGGCATGCCCTGTGTGGCCTCCATAACTCCCATCCATATTATTCATGACTTTGTATAATCCTCTCTCCTTGAGGGTAGGTATTACCTATGATCTGCTTCTAATAAACAGATATGGCAAAGGACAAGTGCCCTATCTATCATTCCAGTAACATTACATTATATGGCAAAAGCGAAAAGAGTTTGCAGATGTAATCTGTTGACTCTGAGGTAATCAAATTGAGAATATTCAGGGCTAATCAATCAAGCTTTTTAAAGAAGGGTTTAGAGGTGAGAGAGTTGAAGTAGCAAAGCTTTACTCTTGGCTTTGAAGAAGCAAACTTCCATGAATTCCATAACAATATAATCTAATAAAAGAGTAATAATGCAAATTGACCCTCACTCCGTTACACCCAAGCCACGTCCACCATCCAAGCCACACCCACCAGCCAATCAGAGCGGCTGTGTGCAAATTAACCCATCCAAGATGGCGGCCAGCAGCCACTGAGCTAGAGCAAACAGGAGGCTTCGTCCAGCAATGGAGGAAACTGCCTGCCTAGGCCGACTGTGGACTTCTGCTCAAGGCAACAAAGTTTCAATTATAGAAGATAAATAAACTCCAGAAACCTGCTTCCAGCCAGCCTCGCTGGGACATTGGGTCAATGGGAGCTGTGGCCAGCCTGCAAAGAGCCATCAGCCCCTCACCCAGGCTGGCCAGGCACTCCAATAGGGACCTAAACCCTGAAGGGACTGTGGGCAGCCTGAAAATGGCTCTCAGCCCCTCACCCAGGCTGGCCACACCCCCATGGGGTGAGGGTCCCCACTGGGGGGCTTGGCCAGCCTGCAAACAGTCATCAGCCCCTCACCCAGGCTGGCCAGGCATGACAGCAAGTGGACATCCCCAGAGGGGTCCCAGCCCGTGAGAGGACACAGGCTGGGCTGAGGGACCCCCTGAGTGCACAAATTTTTGTGCACCAGGCCCCTAGTAATGAAATAAATTCTGACAGCAACCTGAGGGAGCTAGGAAGTGAATTCTTCTTTAATTGGACTGACAGATGACAATGCGGCCCAGCCAATAGCTTGCTTTGAGCTTTACGGAGCCAGTTAAACTGTGCCCAGAATCCTGACCCATGGAAACTGAAATAATAAATGGGTATTATTTTAAGCTGCTAAGTTTTGGAAAGTTTCTTACACAGCAATAGAAAATTGATGTAATTTTTCCTGCATCAAGCAAAAACACATTCAGAGAACTATAACATTATGTTGTGGGCTAAGAAGCATCCTGCAGGTATAACATGACTCCAAATGTTTCTTTTTCTGGTTACATTATTCGCTCATCAATCCTATGTGTGCTTTTGGAGAACCCACTCTGTGTTTTTTTTGACACAATGCTTATTGATCCCCGTTCACTTTTGCAACAAATCATCCCTCCATTTTCTTTCTTTCTTCTTCTTCTTTTTTTAGTCCTCACCTGAGGATATTTTTCCATTAGTTTTAGAGAGTGGGGAAGGGAGAGGGAGAGACAGAGAGAAACACCGATACGAAAGCGACACATCAATTGGTTCCTGGGCCAGGGCCAGAAGCCTGCAACTGAGGTAGGTACCTTTGACCGGAATCAAACCCGGGACCCTTCAGTCCACAGGCTGATGCTCTATCCACTGAGCAAAACTAACTAAGGCCCCTCCATTTTCTATCTGCTCTTCTCAAACCTTCATGCTGTCCTTTTCTGATTGTTTTGGGATTTCTGACCATCGTTTGAATTTCATCTTTTTTAAATGAATATTTGATACAATCCCTGGTAAGATTTTCATAAAAGCTTCCAAGGCAGGCCA
Source organism: Murina feae (assembly GCA_004026665.1). Lineage (NCBI taxonomy): Eukaryota > Metazoa > Chordata > Mammalia > Chiroptera > Vespertilionidae > Murina > Murina feae. The sequence goes on along the minus strand of PVJC01009213.1, from coordinate 8,930 downwards.
ATTAGGGAGCAGAAGGGCAGAGGGTTGAGGAGGAGAAACTGGAATAGGGGGGTATGAGGAAGACAGGGGAACCATTTGTTGGTATGGGTCATTCATACTTTAGCCATTTAGAAGTGGGGTCTTTCGGCATCTCTCTTTTAACTAATCCTAAATCAGATTTCTATTTTAAGCATCACATGCCTCAGATTTACTTGTGCTAGGAAAGAACAGTGTAGCTAAGAGAGAATAGGTTTATAGAGTAAGAGCACATGAAGTTGATGTGGATTTATTCAAAACATTTCTTTGTTGAAAAGTTACTTCTATTTTATTCTACTTTGACATATTTCTATTTTTATTTGCTAAGCAAGTTTCAAACTTGCTCCCCCTGCAAAATCAATTCTTCTGGTCCTTTGCCATTTCCTTAAGTCAATGTAAATAACCCTGTGGGTGGGGAGGAGTGCCAGCTACTGCTGTGTGAGATCACTGAATTACCCCTGATAGCAAATAGCTCCTGGGCCCTACTGAGAGAGGAGCCTCTTGGTGTTTCAAGTAAGGTCTGAAATTTTTCCCAGGTGGGGGGCCCATTACCGACACTTCAAATGATGGCCCTGTTCTCTGAATGGGACCAGGTATCTGGTGTTCTTTAGCTGTTCATTTTATTTAATCCTTTTTTTAAAATTGTGAAATAGCACTCAGAAAAGTACATAAAATCGAATGTCTGATACAACCATGAAATAACCAGAGTATGGCCGGAAAGTGCTATTAACCCCGTGATCCCCCATATATTTCTTCCCAATGGTGCCACTCCCCTCCCACCCCAAAGGTAACCATCATCCTGACATTTACAGTTTTTACACGTATGTATGCATCTCTAAACAAAATAGTTTATTTTTAAGTTATGGATGTATAAGCAGAATCATGCTGCATATATTCTTTTGTTTCCCACTTAAGATTCATCCACGTAGTTTGCTAGAGATCATAAACTTTCAACGCTACTTGGCCAGTTATTTTTACTAGAACAGTATAAGTTAGTACTGTCATTTTCAACAAATCCTGTGCATTCTTTCTTTCCTTCCCTTCCCTTCCCTTGATGTTTAAATTCAGAACTTAAATGAGAATTTATGAGAAACAGTTACCAGACAGAGAAACCACTAGGGCGCCTGATACTCACTGACAACGTTGGCTTGGCCGGTGAATATGGTATACTGGAGCTCGTAGGAAACCACGCTGAATTCGTCATCGGAGGTCCAGTGAACAGTGATGGTGTCGTAGGAAGCCGTGCAGAGCTCTTCTCTAATTGTGGGAGGGTTGGGAGCTGTGAGCACCAAGAATGTTCATCAGTGGAGAAGCACTCAACTCTGGGATACATTTCAGAGATGTCTGACAGCCAAAGCAGGCCTTTCTCAATGGGCCCATCAGGACTGCTGTCTCAGAGATGGCGACCCCAACTCAAACAACATTTGGTTGGTCTGTTGTCAGTGTGATTTTTAATGGGTAGTGTGATTTCAACCTGTCAGCATTGACTTACCTCTACTTATTCTGAAAACATGTTTAGAAGTTAAACAAACAATACTCTCTCATCCAGGAAGGAAAACATATTAAACAAAAAGTAAAGATAAACTTATCATATTTCATCTATATTAGAGGGATGGTAAACTTTTTTTGGTAAAGGGTTAGATGGTAAATATTTCAGGCTTTGTGGACTCTGTTTAAGGTGACGAGATTTAAAGCGGTACACCATTGACGGGGGTGGGGGGGTGGGTCTTTTTTTTCTTTTTTTTATTATTACTTAAAATATTACAAAGAGTAATCGGGACTTTTTTAAAACACTGCGGGACGTGGGACAAACTGTAAAAAATTGGGACTGTCCCGCCAAAAGCGGGATGTCTGCAACAGAGTGTCTGTTGCAATGACTTAACTCTACCTTAGCATCATGAAAGCAACCAATTTGTACTAAAATGGACATGGACGTGTTCCAGTCAAACATCATTTACAAAAACAATTGAGAAAAAAAAGAAACAAACAAACAAAAAATATACAAGTGAGGACCAGATTTGGCCTGTGAGCCAAAGTTTGCCAACCTCTGAGTTACATAATGCCAAATATTTTTTAAAAACTGTAATAAAACATAAATGAAAGAATTCCCTAACTTGATAAAGTAGATTAAACTCAGTTCAAGAGTAAATATTATGTCACCCCAATCAACTTAAATTTTTTTAAAAGTAAATATTATGCCTAGTGTGGAAAGGGTATGTACTAACTCCACTATTATTAATATATTATTTTTAATTTTTATTGAATGTACTGGGGTAACATCTATATATATAAAAGCCTAAGCAACCGACCCGGCTGGCTGACCAGCCGGTAGCTATGACACGCAATGACTACCGCAATGACTACCAGGGGGCAGATGCTCAATGCAGGAGCTGCTGAGCGACAGCAACTTTGCTGAGTGCGCTCTCAAACTCCAGGACCCCTCGGGGGATGTCAGACTGCCAGTTTTGGCCAGATCCTCGCAGACCAGGCCAAGGGAACCTCACCAGTGCATGAATCCGTGCACCATGCCTTTATATAGCTTTCAAGTGTACGATTCCAAAATACATTTTTATGTTTAAAACTGTATCCAAATGGAAAAATACTAGAGTTTGTTATCCCTTAACAGGTAACCCAAATAATTGTTTGAAAATTTTCTTCCACTAGATGTTTTGATGGCTTATTAAAAAAAACGTATTAATGTGGCCCTATTTTCTTCTCATTTATAGGTGATCTTTCAAACTAAGAACAAGATTAACAATCCATCATATCGAAGAAGTACATTTTCCTTCCCCAAGGAAAACATGATTCTTTGGCATTTGGTTAACTTTATCACTGGAGAAGGCTGCTGTTTTATGTCTTAAACACATTCTGCAGCAGAGAAGTTTAAATCCTACCAAAATAAATGATTTTAAGTTGACTTCTACTGGATGGATTTCAGTAACTGGTTTTATGAGAAGAGTTTGTGAGCAAAAACTAGAAAAAGATTAGGGAGTGAGTGCTTTGCATGGGCAATAATATTTGACATCAGGGGTTGGCAAATGATGGCTTTGGGCCAAATCTGGCCCACTGCCTGTTTTGTAAATAAAGTTTTATTGGAACATAGCCAGGCTCATTAATTTATGTATTGTCTATGGATGCTTTTGTGCAATAGCAGGGTTGAGTAGTTGTAACCATATGCCCTGTACAGCCTGGAATATTTACCATCTGGCCCTTTGCAGTCAAAGTTTGTTGACCCCTGGTTTAAAGATTCAGTCCAGGCCTTTATTTCCACTCTCTGTATACCAGAACTTAACTTCAGAGAGACTTCCGTCAGAGGGGATGGGTGTTGGGTGGAAAAAGGCGAAGAGATTAAAAAAATATATCTGACACATGGACATGGACAACAAGGTAGTGATTGCCAGAGAGAACGGGGGTGGGAACAGGTGGAAGTGGGTCAAGAGGGGGTAAAGATGGAAAATGACTTGGCTTTAGGTAGTGAGCACACAATGCAGTGAGCAGAGGTTTTACTGAGATGTACACTTGAAACCTGTATGGTTTTATTAATCAATGTCACCCCAACAAATTCAATAAAAATTGAAATTCAAAAGAGAACCTAGCTTCAAAAGGAGTAACATATCTGCATTCTACAGGTTCGTAGCAAACGCTGTTTATACTACTGCAGAGTCCTTTAATGCTCTAAACTTTGATGAGGATTCATGAGTCCCAACCAAATACAAAGAGGAGGAAAAGTGTATGAAAAGGATGAATTTAAAACTCTGATTATTATAGTATTCTTCACTTTGCCACCTGCAGACACATCTGGGCCAAGTATAGGAAACAAGGGACTTTTATGTCTGCTGTATAAAGCCCATTTACCCAGCTTTGTCTATTTGTTATTGAGTACCTCCATGTGGCAGACACTGCAGTAAGTTGTACATTAAGATAAGAGCATTCTACAGAGCCCTTACAGCATTCTTTCTGGAATGTGTATTCATGCATTTGTCCCCTGAAGTGGCCACATGCAAGACTTAGCGTCATGTGCTGTGACTTGGATGTGGCTGACTCAGGGACAGAATTCAGGAGATGCATCTACGGGGAGGTCCAGCTGCATCGTAAAGCATGCTTATTGTCTACGTGGTCCCTGTTACTGTGGCGTCATCCTGCGTGGATCAGTGGAAAATTATTTATTTTCCCACAATATGAATAGTTCGTCGAATTATTTCTCCATCAACCATTGTGGAAAGACTTTGTTCCTTCTGCATTGCAATATATGATTACATGTAAAGAAAACTTACGGGCAAGTAGCTGTGAGACACGTGGCAGTAGCTGCCGTTGGGGAGGAAGTGTCCCCTCTCTGGGTTATTAACTTGACATAACACTTAGAGGCATGTCAAGGGGCAAACAATCTTGTTTTTACACTCAGGCAGGCTAACCCTGTTTTGATTAGAAACCCAATGGCTATGTCCTGAAAAGTCAATACCCAATTTACTATAAATGAGAACAGGAACATGCTGCCAATTTCAATATTCATGGCATGGGTACCAGAACTGGAATTTTCTTGCCTCTGTCATAAACAGGACACAAGAAATGGCGGGCTAATACTCCACAAACACTTCATTTCCTGCTTACAAATGTCTGATAAACTATTTGGACTTGGCAATATCAACCAAGCATCATATGTTATGGCCAGAATTGATGTTATGTCTAGAAATGGGCCAAATTTGTATTTGAGGTTGACAGCTAAGAAGGCATAATAGCAGGTACCCCATATGGTCTTTAGTTTGGCATAAACAGCCATCGGGATGATATATGATGTGCATGTTACTAGTCAGTGCAAACTACTCTCACAATTTCCCCTTTAATCAGTACGTTGGCATTCGTATAGAGATTAGAAGGGGCAGACATCATTGAAACACTATTAAACAATTATTGGGAAATGGGGAGGACATACTCTTGTCAACAAAACACTGATTTTGTGCAGAATGGCCATGTGCCCAGCCAGACATTTTTTCGGTCTTTTCTGCCTTTGGACATGACCTTGCAACATGGTTCTGGCCCGTAAGACACAAGCTGACATTTGCTAGATGGGTCTTCTGAGCAAACTTTGTTCTTCTGATAAACAAAGACACTCTTGGCTGACAGAAGTTTTTGTCGTCATTTCCCCTCTGCCCCTCTCTTTTTGTCTATAACTTCAGCACAATCCTTGGAGGTGGAGTCCTCACGTTGTGATCACGGGGCCAAAAGCAACACAATGAATGTGGCAGAGCAGAAAGAGAGAAAGTTGGTGTCCGAGGTCATCGCTGAACTCTGCCCAGCCTTAGGGCGCATGCCTCTGTTCTCCTGCTTCATCATATGAACACTCTGATGGCTCCAGTCACCGTTAATTGGATTTTCTGTTGCAACTACACTCATTGCTAAACGATATAAAAAACAAAGGAGAATTTTCACTAGACCTGGGCTGTCTAATGCATTAGCCACAAACTACACGCAGCTCTTAAATTTCAATTAAATGTAATAATATTAAATAAAAGGAAAAACTCACTATCCACATTTCACGTTTTCCACAGCCCCATGTGGCTGGCAGCTACCATATTGGAAAGTACAGATGGTATTTTTATCATTGTATAAAGCGCTAGAAGATAGAGTTAGTTTAGCTACATCTCAGAGATAAAAGATTAAAAAAGGACAGCATTATATTCATAAATACTAGAAACTGAGTTTGACTCTTTCTGGTACATGCTTTGTGAGTTAATTTCTTTCCTTAATAAGAGCGGTATGGTTTGAAAGAAGAATGACTTAAGGGACAAAGTTGGTGGGATGACTTGCCTCCCTTGGAATGCAGAAAGCCTAAACGCAGCACCTCAGGTCCTTGCAAAGAGAAAACCCATCTTCTGGGTACAATGCTCCTTGAATATAGAACTCCTTGCTTTCTATGCAGACTGTCAAAACAGCATGGATGGAACTGGAGGACATCACGTTAAGTGAAATAAGCCAGTCAATGAAAGAAAAATACCACATGATCTCACTCATTTATGGGTAATGAAGACCATTATAAACTGATGAACAAAAATAGATACAGAGGCAGAGCAGCATCGAACAGACTGTCAACTACAGTGGGAAGGCCAGGAAGAGTGGGGGGGGCGGGTTAAGAGAGAAACTGAAGGACTTGTATGCATGCATATAAGCATAACCAATGGACTCAAGACACTGGGGGGTAGGGGAGGCCGGGGGAAGGTCAAGGGGGAAAAATAAAAAGGAGACATATGTACTACTCTTTGTAATACTTTAGGCAATAAAACAAAACAAAAAGGGGGGGAAGCAAAGAGTTCAGAGGGAAAAAAAAGGAACAAACACATGCAACACTTCCTCTCTCCGGCTCCACTTTCCCATAAACATGCACACATACCACTAGAGTGAGATGCTGCTGCTGCGCCGAGTTAGGGATGTGGTCCCCATGGGGCTGCACAGCCTGAGTTCAGTGCACATCTGGCTTCACCAGATCCCCGGAGCCTTCCTGCAGCCACAGGCACGGTGGCTCCAGCTACACAAACAAGGTCATCTAAACAGGCCACGCTCTCCCAGCGAGTGTTTTCAGCTCCCACTTTAGAGGTTAACAGCAAATAACACTTTGGAAGCATGGTTAGGAATAGCAGTCTGAGGTTTTCTTTTCTTGTTGTTGCTTTGTGTTCTAAAGCTTGACTTCCCAATATCATGCTTATCAGAAAGCACAGGATTGAAACAAGGCACGAGGAATTCAAACGTGATTCGGGGAATGTTTGTCATGGTGACCTTTGCCAAGATGAAATTTAGTCTTTTACTAGAAAGAGCAGAGGGCTTGGGAGTCTGAACAGACCCAAGCCAAAACCTGTTTCCGCTATTTCCTAGCTCTCTGACTTCCAGCAAGATGGATGACCTCCATTGTTTACAAAATGAGGGTTATAATGCTCTTCCTCCATTTGATGTTACAAAGATTAGACAAGGTTGTAAATACCAAGAGCTGGGGCAGGGTGATGTTAGCTATCAAAGTTAGCTATCATTTTTTTCCTCTGCCAAGGCACTGTAAGAGACAGGTGCCCTGCTGCCATGAGATAGAAAATAGCCACATTTCCCTACGTATCTCTCTGATGCGCAACATGGCTATTATGTGCCTGACCTGTGCTCTAAGAGTGAAGGGAATGGTGTAAGTATGCTTTTAATGATGGAGATTCTCCATCCTCAATTAGTCTTGGACTATGTCATTTTCATTGGGGGAATAAGAGTGTCAGAAATTGTTTCTGGGACTATTTGACTCCATTCCTAAATCAGAAGCCTACATGTAGCCGTGGTTTTTAGGAAACTGACCTGGTGACAAAGTGTGACATCACTGAATATACACAATATCAAACAACTGAATATACACAATATAAAACAACAACAACAACACCCCACAAATACAATACCTGTAAGGTAATCCAGACATTCTAGCAATTTCTTCTCCCGGGAAAAATCTAAGGCAAAGGTGTCAAATGTGTCATTAAGGTTGATCTCAGGAATTAGAACCTGGGAAGATGCAGTTGCCATGGAGACTCTGCAATTTAAACAAAACAACTTTTTAGAAATGTTAAGATGGCTTTCGCTATACCTAAGATTTTTTTAAATCACATAAAAGAAATATCATTTAAAAACAGTGCTGTTTTTACACCCGAGCCTTAAAAAGATTCATGGAACTAGCATAACACAGAGACACAATACAAATGAACTCGAGCTTAAAGAAAAGGCAAGGGAACTGGAAACGGCTTCTCCATTCCTTTTTACTATTGAGGGGGGAAAACTCCCCATGGAGGAGACAGACTATTCATATTTCATGTTGCTGTGTATTTAACAGCCTGGCCCTATCACATCTAACCCCAGCGAGAAGTACATAGCTGCAGGCATTTCTTCACACATCTGTCTGGAAAACTGTCTGTTCCTTTCAGACTGGACCCTGCTCCACTTCAAAGAGGCGCCTCCCAAATTTCCAACTGCATAAAAGGCAAAGTACAGATTAAAAAAGAATGTTTCCAGATATTGGATTAGTTTAATCAACTACTAGCCTCTCTCTAAAATAAACATTAAAAAGGGAGTTTTTGTCCGGCTCGTTTTCATTCCCCTTGTATTCATTTTCTTGCACCATATTCCCAGCAGATGGCATGGAAAATATTCATGAGCTTTCTCGCAGATCCCCTCAATGGACGCACTGTTTCCCCTCTTCACTTAGGGTTGCTACTTAGACTTCTCATTTATAAAACCCTACAGCAAGGTATAGCTAAGTATCAATGTTCACAACTGGCAAACCCATAGAGATAAAAAGTAGGTTGGTGGTTGCCAGGGGCCAGGGCAAGGCAGCAATGCAGAATGACTGCTCATGGGTACGGGGTGATGAAAATATTTTGGAACTTGCTAAGAGGTAGCAATTGTAGAACACTATGAATGTGCTAGATGCCACTGAATTGTACAAGTTAAAGTGGTTAATTCTGTTATGTGAATTTCACCTCAATAAAAACAATTGACACGTGTGAAACGCTCCAAATGCTCCGGCGCATTGCCAGTGCTGGAGTGGGAGCGACGTGGAGGAAAAATAGTCAGAATGACATTGGGATCTGACAGAAGAGCTACAGGTGCATGAATGAGAGTGGAGAATCGAAACTCACCACCTCACCCTTTCGCCGAGAAGCAGTGGATAACAGAGTTGTGATTTTGTTTGCTAAACATTGCACCCAAGAGAATTGGGACTCATTATTGTGACTAATAACTGCTAATGCAAACTAATGAATACAGGGGGATGGTCGAACTGTATTTAAAAAATGCTTTCCTGCCCTGGCTGTTGTGGCTTGGTTGGGTGCCGGCCCGTGCACAGCAGGGCTGCTGGTTCGATTTCTACGAGGAGGCAAGCGGGAGGCGGCCAATGCTGTGTTCTC
>PVJC01009212.1:35437-46649 GCA_004026665.1 Murina feae | reverse complement strand
CTGGTGAGACTCAGGCATCAGTGGGCAATCTACCCTGGTAGAGGAAAGATGCCTCGCCTGGTCCCCCAGTTTCCAAACTTCTAGTCTCTCTCTCTTCATTTTGTGTGCGGCCTCCTTCAGAACTCGAACCCTGAATAGGAACCCTGAACTACGCTGGACGTGTAAGGGGCTTCAATATCCAGTAAATAAAAATATACCTTTAAAATACATGTGAAAACAATTAATTTAGTTGATTAAAATAGTGTGAGGAAGACTGTTTCTTATGTTGAACATATAGTGAATTAAATGTAGGGTGCCTATTACAGATCCTGGGTCACATTAGTAAGTACATGCTTAGAAATTTAGTGAGATTTTTAAGTTTCTCTTTTTGATAAACATATTTTAAAGGGCCCATTTTAAATCTTAAAAGCAGCAAGAGGAAAGCAGGGAACGCCTATTCAATGGTCAGCAGATTTCTCAACAGACACTTAGTGCAGGCCAGAAGGGAGTGGCAAAAAATATTCAAAGTGATGAATAGCAAGGACCTGCAACCAAGATTACTCTACCCAGCAGAGCTATCATTTAGACTTAAAGATCAGATAAAGAGCTTCCCAGACAAGAAAAAGCCAAAGGAGTTAATCACCACCAAACCAGTATTGTAAGAAATGTTGAAGGGCATTATTAAAGAAGAGACAAAAAAAAAATATATGAACAATAAAAATGCCAATAAATACATATCTATCAACAACTGAACCAAAAAATCAAAATAAACCAACAAGGAATCTAATGAACAACAACAAAAACTGATGAAATAGAACCAGAGGTATGGAAACGTGGAACAGGCTGAGGCATCTCAGAGGGAGAGGGGCGGGAAGAGATTAACCCAAGAATTCATATGCACCCCCGCATCACCTATGGACACAGACAATAGGGTGGTGAAGGCCGGGGGCGGGGCACCCGGACCAGGTGGAGGGGGACAATGGTGGGGAAAAGAGGACATGTGTAATACTCTCAATAATAAAGATTTTAAAAAAATAAAATAAAAAGCAAACAACCAAAAATCTTAAGAACAAGGTTTATTATCACTATTTTAGGTTTATTGTTTTTAAGATAGTTTCCATGTAGGGCCTAACACATGGTGCTCGAAAGCCGCTCCCCTCTCCCATCGGGATAATGACGCCCTTGCCTGCTAACTGGCGGGAAACACACCTGCCTGCCAAACTCGGGCCGCGAGCGCTGCCCAGGGGCCCAGCGCTGTTCCCACGTCAAACAGCCAAACATGGTCCCTCAGCCCAAGGTCCGCTACAGTCGGGGGCTCTGGTATAAACGGCGAATGAGAAGGCAGCGCCCCCCTTCTGCTCCCACCCCCTCCACTCCCTAGTATCCAATCGCTTGTCTCCTTCGCGTAGCGGGCGCTCGGGATTGGCTGGGAATGAAGACAGGCGCGCCTGGGCGGGGCGTGGAGACCTGTCCATCACGGGCGGCCGTGGGGCCTCTCCTCCTCGCGGCGCGCCGGCCAGGCCGGGGGGCGGGGCCCGGGAGCGGCTGCGCCTGCGCGGTGGGCGTTCTCGGGGAGCCGCTGCCCTCGCCGCCGCCGACGCCACTGCTGCGTTCGGGTGTCGAACCTGGAATCCCTGCGCCTCGGTAACAATGAAGCAGAGTTCGAACGTGCCCGCCTTCCTCAGCAAGCTGTGGACGCTCGTGGAGGAGACCCACACCAACGAGTTCATCGCCTGGAGCCAGGTACCGGGCGCCCCGCGGCCCGCCGCCGCCTCTCTCGCTTCTCCCGCGGGCTTGTCCCTCGCGGCCTGCGGCTCGACGCCCCGTGCGAGGCCTCCCGTGGGGGGGGGCGGGGACGGGGCGGCGCGGGCCTCGGCGTCCGGCCTCGCGGGGGACCCCGTGTGTTACTGTTGGCGCGGGGCGCCGCGGGGGTCCCGGGTCCGGGGCCGCGCGCCCAGGCCGCGGTGGGGGAGGGGCGCCCGCGCGGGGCCCGGCGGCCTCCTAACGGTCCCGCGGGGTCGGCGTTCGGGATCGGTCCGCCCGAGCGGGGCGGGCGGAGGGGCCGAGGGCGAGGGCGCCGCGTCCCTGCTCACTCATCCGCGCCGGCATCTTCCGCGCGGGGGCTTCTCGGAGGAACCCGCCTCGGGGACCCGCTCTCCTCGCCAGCCACGCGCGCACCCCGATGTGCATCTCGATGAGCGGGGCGGTCGGGGCGGGAGGCCGAGGTGCAGATGCAGGCTGCCGCCCAGCCATAGGCTTTTCGAGTGTGTGGAGCACAGCACGCTGTTCCCGGGCGGTGCGAGCCACCTGGATTAACGGGGTTTTATGGTTATTTAATGATCGTGCTCAAGGGCGTCCCGTCACTGGGGTCCACCGAGTTGCTTCCGAGCGATGGAGGCGATGCTGGTGGGTCCCGGCCCCGTCGCGGAGCGTGACGGACCGCAGCTCCCGGTCTGGCCTGCGCGGCCGCGTCGGGCGATGAATGGGTGGCCTTCCGCTCGCAGGCGCCGCGGTTCCGAGCAGCGCGGCCTCCACGCGGGCCCTCGCGGCTGTCGGGATGGGTCCGCGGGGGGGAGCGGCCCTCCCTCCGGGTAGATGCTCGCCGGCGGGGGCTGGGCTCTGGTTAGGGGCCTGGAGCGGAAGTGGACCGGGCACCTGCCGGGCGACGCGTACCTGCTGCCCCCCCCCCCCGCCCTTGCTTTTCTGTCCCTCCCCCCGCCCCCTGCAATTCTCCCTTTTATTCTTCACTCTTGACTCCACAGGGAGCAGCTATGTGGAGTACCTGGCGCTTTGGCTGCTGTTAACACCGTGTCCTGTCTTTCGTTTTTGTCATTTGTTCATTTGTTCACTTTTATTTTTTAAATCTTGCGTCCAGGATTTAGGTTTCTTGAAGGTCGGTATCGTCAGCTTGATGGTATTCACCATTTGATGAATTCTGTACAGTTGTACAAAGAAAGGTGAAAATAGGGAAGCCAGCTGCCCGCATACACTTAAAAATAAACAGATGTCTCATGCTTTCATCAGTCGGAAGGATTAGAAGCTGACAAGGATGGATGGGCACAGGCTGCTTTACTCAGCCTTGCATTCATGTGGGAGATTGGACGAGACTCCCCACCCCCAACCAAGCTGACTTTATCATACCTTTTTGGCTTGTATGTGCCTTCTTATTTTTATTGCCTAGAAAGGGTCCATAAATATATTGGTAATCGGTTTTAATTAAAGGGCATTATGTTGGTGGCAAGTCTTAATAAATTCTCATCAGCCAAAGTATTTTGATAGTGTTATTTTATAAGCAGTATCAAATGTAGAATCTCATACTAATCCAGAAATGCATCATTTTATGAATCCAAAGCCAAGAATCAACTTAAAATCATTCTTATTTATCCCATTAATAAGTCTAAGCTTAAATACACGTTTTCGAATACATGATGGGACAATTAAAATATAAATTGAGAGGACAGGGACAGTATGTATGCCAGGTACACAGTAGGTACTTAATAAATGTTTGCTGAGTCAGTGAAATTCCTGAAATCTATGAAAGTGATAAGGATGATACAGATAGAACTATACCTGAAAAGAATCTTAGAAATCAAGTTTAGCCTTATCATCATGTAGGTGAGGATTTGAGGCCTAGACAGGTTATTGATAATTACAAAGCTAGCCATTCTTAGATGTAGGAATCTGACATGGATTTCTGACCTTCAAGACCCGTGTTTCAGCAGCATCACTACACTTAATATAGATTGGCACAGTATTTAGTTACCCAAGTGTTACCCTTTCACAAGTCAGTGGACGATTTTGGATGAATGTTGTCTAGGGCTAAAGGGTAGTGGCTTAGGGGGCTGTCTCACTGCCACAGGTTTTTCCAAAAGCAGTGACAGTGAAACAATCATGTTAGATGGAAAAAAACAAAATAAGTTACTCTCATCTTTTAGAAGTTGCTATTTTTAAAAAGTTTCTGGTTTCCCTCAGACTTGTTTGGCTGAACTTTTGTTGAGGTAATTTAGCATTTATACTATTACAGTGAGAATCATATTAAGACCTTTAGAAGCAGCAGATGTTTTCAATAGGTAATTTTAATGCAGTTTTTCTTTTTTCTTTTTCCGCTAGTGGAAAATAATTTACTCCTCTAGCTTGAGTGTAAGGCACGGGAAGAAAATTCTTTCAAATTATAGTTTGAAAAGCTTGGCTTAATATTCCTAAAGACTTTTCTAACTTCACTATTAGATCCAGAGTGTCTTTAAAACACATTGTGCATGTTTTATTTTTCCCATATTCTCCCCATGGATGTTTCTTTTTACTTTCTTTTTTTTTCTTTCAGTTACAGAAACTTTTATATAGCTATTTTGGCCTTGGTGGGTAGGTAGTCTGCTGAATCAGGACAGATAGTAAGTAATGTTGGACAACCTAAAGCTGTTCCCATTGTAAGGGAGCAGAGGACACAGATTTAGCTTGGAAGCAACTGAGAAAACTTGATACTTAGAGTTGAGACTGTGGAAGCTGAATGAAGTTCTTGCCATTGATTGTGGGAAACGCCTTTACTGTTATTGATATTTGATATTTGTTTATGTTGAAGTGAAGCAGTCTAAAAAAGGAGAAAACGGGAAAGTTGTTTTGCCAGTGTTATTACCTTTGTCTCTGTTCTCCGATTGCTTGAGAAGACCAAGAAGTGATTTCCCTGACCTTACATCCATGTGCCCCTTTGGCATTCTGTATTTCCCTACCCTTCAAATCAGCGGTGACAAATCAGGAAATAGGAGGGAAAGAGTGCAAAAACAGAATTTGTCCAGTATTCTCTAGCTGTCCTGGTTGAGTTTAGTTTGTTCTTTAGGCCCTTAAACCGCCCAATGTTTTGGTATCATTTTGAACTTCTCACCAACAGTATTCCCTACTGAAAACAAGAAAGGCCACGAGAGTGGCAGAAAGCCATCCTAGATGGACCTACAGAATAGGTGAAAGATTCGTTGAGAAATGTGGGCTTGTGTCTGTATATGCACAGGAGAATGAGCTCAAGACTCGGAATAGTTGTTGAACGTTAAGAAGTTGTAGACTGATAGTTTTTAAAAGAACATTGCAAGTTTCTATTCTGAAAGATGCTTTAAAATAAGGGGGCTGAAGGATTTAGATCATTAGTAAGAATTTTTAGATGTCTTTACCTAAGAGGACCAATTTGAGCAGTAACAGCTATTACTACTTTTCAGAAGTTTGTCCATATTTATGGATGAGGCCTACCCATTTCTCCCACTGCATGCAGTAATGGCTTTCTCCCCCTTGTAAAGTGTGTAAGGTGAGTCCTGGGTTGTATTGCTTGAGCCTCACAGGTGTGAACATCAGTAAGGTGGAATGTTTGCACTCAGAGTTTATTTACTAATTTTAGAATGGAGACTGCAGGAATACCATAAGTGGAGACAAAGAATGATATGAGTGAATGAGTGTTGTGTGTGAGAGAGCAGAAATAACCGAGGCATTCATCTCTTCATTCGATACAATCCCAGGAGTTGAAATTCTAAAACTAAAATTTGCTCTACTGTGACCACAACTTTATTTATTCAGTTACTCACAAATATTTATTGTGAATCTCTTATGGCCAGTAGTGTGCTAATACTGGGAATTTATTCAGTGTTGAACGAACGTTTACCTTCATAGAGCTTACATTCTAGCGAAGGGCACTGGTAATTAGCAAGTAAGCAAACACAAATAATATAGTTAGTGTAAGTACCATAAAGAAAATACAGCAGGTTCAAAAGAGAGTGTATCAATTTAGGGTCCAGTTAGGAGACAGAAGTCAATGCAGTTTTTTTAACATGAAAAGTTTAACAGAATTGCTAACTATACTAGGTGAATTGGAATAAAGAAAACTCTAAAATATAGGAGTAACAGTTATAAGCAGCAGCCACCATTGCTAGGGCTAACAGAATGCCAAAGTAAGAGTCCTCTCCCCAGTCTAAGATCCTGGCCTCGTTAGAGTTATCACCATTTCTCACTGAATGGCGAAGAAGTTACTGATACCACATTGGTGGAAGTTATTGGAAATTCATCCTTCAGAACTTGACAGGAAATATAACTTGTAGGGTAAAGGTTGGCAAACTATGGCCATGAGGCAGCCATCTGTTTTGCAAATAAAGTTTAATTGGATTTAGCCATGCTTAGTTTATTACATAGTGTCAATATAGTTGCTTTCTTGCTACAAGGGCCGAGTTATAACCCTATGATCTACAAATTTAAAATATTTACTATCTAACCCTTCAAGAAAATGTTTATCAGCCTTTGGTCTACAGGGTATCCTAGAGAGCTGTTCATGGGGAGATGTCATATTAGAGATACTCGAATTGGAAATGTTCCAAGGAAGAGAGAGACTCAAGGGAAGCTGCTGCGGTGAAGGAACCTGTTAAGGACAGGGCATCAGGAAAAAGAATTCTTTCCTCTTTTAACTCTAGTATCTTCCACTGACAAAGCTTAATACCATGCCAGCTAGAGAAAGAGATACTTTTGGGACCCAGTTCCTAGTTTGCAGAGCAGACAATGAAGAATGAATTTGAAGCAATAAATGATAACTACATGTAAATGACAGATTTGTGGGTATTTTAGGTAGAGTAGTAAGGAAAGCTCCTCTGAACAGTTGACTTTGGAGCCGAGACTTGAATGATTAGAAAGGATGGACCAAAGGGGAATGGCACACATAAAGGCCTTGAACATGGCATTTTCATGTGATTGGAAAAGGCCCAGGTGATCAGAGTATCCTTAGGGAATGTGGGGTCAGAAAGGGAGGTGAGAGCAGATGGTATAAGGCCTTATGGGTGTGGTGAGAAGATTGGAATGAGGGAGCTAATTTTAAGATTACCAGAGTTTTCCACTATGGTGTTGAATATAGTGTGGCTGAGACTAGGGTAGTAGCAGTGAAAGTGGTGAGAAGTAGTCAGATTTGATAACTACTTTGAAGGCAAATCTGCATAATTTATTGATAAATTGGCTGGAATTGGAGGAGGGACAAAAGAATTAGATTTGGCCTGAACAACAGGATGAATAATGGTACCATTTGCTGAGATGTGCGAAGATTTGGAGAAATGCAGGTGGGGCCATATTAACTTTGAGATTACAGATGGGTCACTAGTAATATTTTTGAAAATTGTTTTATTTTGCTTTAATTTTCATATTCACATGGCCACACCTATTTTTTTTTTAATTATCATCCTGGGATATGTTTTTATTGAATTTTAGAGAGAGAGGAAGGAAGAATGGAGAGAGAGAAAAGCACCCATCAGTTGCCTATATTACACACCTGGACCAGGGATCGAACCTCCAACCTAGGTATGGACTCTAACCCTCTACCTTTTGGTGTACAGGATGATACTCACCATCTGAGAAACCCAGCCAGGGCTGGCCACATCTAATCTTAAAGGAGATGGGGAAGTGCAGTGTTAGGAAGGACAAGTATTTCTGAAGAACCTGAATGACTTCTGCACTCCAAGACATTTATGTGGAAATGTTGAATGGGATGTTTGGATGGAAGACTGGTGTTCAGGGTGGAGTTTGGAGCTTTGAGGTCTTAATTTATAATTCCCTGATTACTAATAAGTTCAAACACTTCTATATATTTATTAACCATTTATGTTTCTTGTTCTGTGAAATATTTAATCATTTTTCTGTTGGGTGGTTTATCTGTTACTATTTGTAGGAATTCCTTGTATATTCTGTGTATTTTTGAGTATATGTGCTGCCTATGTCTTTTCTCAGTTTGTGGCTTATCTTTTTACATTCTTTTGATGAGCAGGAGTTCTTAATTTTTAGTATTGCTTAATATATAGTCTATTTTGAGGTTTATGCTTTTTTTCCTTCAGGATATGTTCTCTTACCTCCTCCAAAGAAAGAAAAATATGTTTCCATCTCCCTTTCTTGTGAAAGTTTTAAAGGTTTACATTTCATATCTTAATCATTTGGAATTGATTTTTGTGTCCTATGAAGGATCTAGTTCATTATTTTTAATATAAATATTTTGTTGTCCTAGCCCCTTTATTGAATAGCTTCTTCTTTCCCCAGGGATATGTATTGCTACCTCTGTCTTATAGCAAAATTATATATTGTGGTTTTGTTTCGAGGTTATCTATTCTGTTCCATCAGACAATGACATATCACATCCTTTATCATATGTCTTGATTACTGTAGCTTTATAAAAAGTCTTGCTTTTGGGAGGGCAACTTACTCTTCAGGAATGCCTTAACTATTATTTGTCTTTGATCTTCCATATATGTTTTAAAATCAAGTTCTATTTTTAAAACTAAACCTCTTGGGATTTTTATTGTAATTGCATTGAAACTATAAATCAGATTAGGAAAAATAGATATATTCATGAACAAGGCACATTTCTAAATTCATCTTATTTAATAAAGTTTTATAATTTTTTTCAATTAGGTCTTGCACATCTTTGTTAGATTTTTTCCTAGGTATCCTTTAGTTAAAAATATATCTCTAATTGTTGCTGGTAATTAGAAATATAATTACCATTTGTATATTGATAATACACCAGTGAGCTAATCATTTTACTGTCTTGGGTTCTTTTAAGTGTACATCCATAACATTTGTAAATGACAGTTTTGTTCTTTCTTTGAGAACCTTATACCTTCAGTTTGTTTTCTTTTGCAGTGGTTAACACCTCAGTAAGAGTGTCAACTAGAAGCAGGGATCATAGGATCCCTTTTTCTTATTTTTTAAAGGGAACATTCTAAATATTTCTTGTTATTAAGTACTAGCTATTACAATTGAGAGTTTTTAATTGTTGTTGTTGTTGATGTCAAACTTAATTGGGTAACTTGAAGAGGAGAGAGGCTTGCCAGGATTGGGACTACAGGAAAAAGTTGACTTTGGGAGAGTAGGAAGATAGATTTGAAATAGACAATAGGGTGAGAATATAATGAGTTAAAAGAGCATTGTGTGGAAATGTTGACAATAGAAAATCCAAGTGTGAAATTTGAGATGATCAGGGGCAGAGGTGTAGATGTGATAAAGTCTGTAATTAGATACACTGGTGTGGATGACATTGCCTAAGGAAAGAGTGTAATAGATGAATTGGTCAAGGATAGAAACCAAAAACACACTATCTCTTTCTTGGTAGGTGGAAGGCAGTTGAAAGGAAATGTAAGAAATAGAAGTCAATAATGTATAGAGCCAAAAGTAGAGAGGAAAAGATTGTCGGTAATGCCAAATGAAATGACTCAGAGACGTGTAGCAAGATCAGGACTGAAAAGAGGCATTGAATTTGTCATTTGACATTTTAGAAAAAATGGTTTTAGTGGAGAGAAACAGAAACCAATTTTTAGTGAAAGTTAGTAGATGGTCCTGAATTGCAGAAAGAGACTTCAAAGTATTTGTTAAATTTTGCAGTGAAGGAAAAGACAAATGGGGCAGGTGGATTGAGAAGAAATTAAGGTAAAGAGAAAGTCCTTTGAAAATGAGAAATGTATGAATTTTTAATTTATTACCTAATAACCAACACTAGTTATCAAACTTCTTAAATTTTGCCAATCTAATAAGTGAAAATTATTTGTTTTGCTGTATATTCAGTTATAAATGAAAGTCTCCCTAAAATTCACATTGGAATTTTGCATTTGTTAGAAATTTTCAATCAGTGCAGTTAATTTTTCATTATAAATTTAAAAAATATTTTATGTTAATAGTCTTTCAACTTTATTTAATCTATTTTAATAATTTCATTATCAGTTAAGTTTAGACACAGTAATAAAATCCAAACAAGAGTGGTGTAACAAAAAGTGTGTTTTTCTCTTACATCTGAAGATGCCCAGTCACCCTCTGTTTTTTTTCAGCTTTACTTTGTTCCTCTACTTCAGGGATTTGCTGGAGTACAAGTTCCAAACAGGGATATGGCACATAGGGATTAGATAGTTTGAATCTCTCCCCTTTTAGAAGCTTTTCTGAAAGCCTCACTGAATACATTCTACTATTATTTTGACAGATGTGTTATTTGGCCACCTCTTATTGTAAGGGGACTGAGAAATGTAGTTTTAGCATCAAAATTGTATTTCAGTTAGTAAGAAAATGGAGGATCATCCATGTTGTTGAATATGACAGGATCTTTCTTTTTTTTAAGGTATATAATGTGACATTGTGGAACATTTTTTATATGTATCACATACATTTATATACTTAACTACTTACTAGAGGCCTGATGCATGAAATTCGTGGAAGGGTAGGCCTTCCTTCCCCAGCTGCTAGCACCAGCTTCCCTCTGGCACCCGGGACCAGGGCTTCATCCCGAAGGTCGTCTGGAAGGAAGGATGTCCAGTCTACTTAGCATATTATGCTTTTATTATTATAGATATATATATCACAACTTTTTAAATATATTTTATTGATTTCTTACAGAGAGGAAGAGGGGGATAGAGAGTTAGGAACATTGATGAGAGAGAAACATCGATGAGCTGCCTCCTGCACACTCCCGACTGGGGATGTGCCCGCAACCAAGGTACATGCCCTTGGCTGGAATCGAACCTGGAACCCTCAGTCCTCTATCCACTGAGCCAAACCGGTTAGGGCTATATCACAACTTCTTAATTCATTTTTTCGATGGATGGACACTTAGGATGTTTCTGTATCTTGGCTACTGTAAATAGTGTTGCAGTGAACATGGGAGCACTGATATCTCTTTGAGATACTGATTCCATTTCCTTTGTGTATATACTCAGAAGAGGGGTTTCTGGACCATATGGTAGTTTTATTTATTTATTTATTTATTTTAGGAAATTTCATACTATTTCCCATAATGGCTATACCAGTGACCACCAACAGTATACAAGGGTTCACTTTCCTCCACATTCTTGCCAGCCCATTGTCTTTTATTTTTTACTAGGGGCCCGGTGCACAAAAATTTGTGCACTCGGGGTGGAGGGAGTCCCTCAGCCCCACCTGTGCCCTCTCACAGACTGGGACCCCTCAGTGGATGTCCTATGATGGTCCCAGTCTGCCAGGCGTCTTTTGTGTGTGTGTGTGTGTGTGTGTGTGTGTGGCCACTGGGGACCTGCCCCCAACTGCATCTGAGGCTCGGAGCAGTCCTCCTGTGTGTGTCTACCTACTGGGGACCTGCCACCAGGCACACCGTGGAGGCTTGGAGCAGGCACCCCCTCTATGTTGATCTCTCAGACTCTTGCCCTCCCCTGCATGTTGTTCTCTTTTTTGAGCTGTGGCCAGGGCTGGGTGCTGCCTGCCTCCCAAGCTTGCCTAC
>PVJC01009212.1:22605-35337 GCA_004026665.1 Murina feae | reverse complement strand
TAGGCTGCCGACTCTTTCCCACTCATCCGTCCCCTGCTGCCTTCCTTTCCCACTTCCCGGTGCCACCAAGGGGTCTGGGGAGCTGCCAAGCAGGACCCCGGCCCCTGCAGCCTTGCTTTCCCGCTCCCCGGTGCCCCGCAAAGGGCCTGGGCAGCTGCCAAGCAGGCCACCGACCCCCTGCTGCCTCTTTTCCGGTCCTCAATGCCCCGCAAAGGGCCTGGGAAGCCCACCAAGCAAGCCGCTGACCCCCTGCCACCTCTTACTCGCTCCCCGATGCCCCGCAAAGGCCTGGGAAGCCCACCAAGCAGGCCGCCGATCCCCTGCTGCCTCTTACCCGCTTCCCGATGCCCTCCAACCCTGCCGCCTCTTTCCCACTCACGGGTCCTGGGTCCTGCGTTGTTCCGCCCTGCAGCCGCTCTGTGCACTCGGGAGGTCCCTCAGCCCAGCCTGTGCCATCTCACAGTCTGGGACCCCTCGGGGGATGTCCACCTGCTGGTGTGCCTGACCAGGCTGGGTAAGGGCTAATGGCTGTCTCCAGGCTGGCCAAGCCCCCCAGGAACGTCCCTCACCCCATTGGGTTGTGGCCAGCCTGGGTGACGGGCTTTCAGGCTGCCCACCGTTCCCATTGACCCAACGTCCCAGCAAGGCTGGCTGGACGCAGGTTCTCGGGTTTGTTTATCTCCTATAATTGGTGCTGTTCCTTTAAGGTGGCCTACACATGTAACGAACCCTCCTCGCTGCCTCACCTCGCTGCTTCTATAATGACACAATGTTAAACTCTTAGACTCAGGCCCGCTTCCTTCGGCTCCCGAGGATTCTATGATTTACACATTGTTGCAAAATGTTTTCTTCTGTTTTGCTCTGAGGCAGGCTAAGCCAAGCCCTTGCGCAGGCAGTTTCCCTTTCGCTCCTGCTGCAACGGACACTGCCGTTTACTCCGTGAGTGGCGGCCGCCATGTTGGCTGGGCTAATTTGCATACAGTCGCTCTGATTGGCTGTTGGGCGTCCTGGAGAAATGGTTAATTTTACTATTCCACTTTTATTAGTTTAGATAATTAGCCATCCTAACAGGTATGAAGTGATACCACATTGGTTTTGATTCGATGTTCCTGATGTTCAGTGATGTTCAACACCTTTTTATATACCTATTAGCTAATTGTATGTCATTTTGGGAAATATGTCCATTCATATCCTTTGCCCATTTTTTAATTGTGTGGGTGGTGGTTTGTTCATGTTTTTTGCTGTTGACTTGTATGCTCTCCTTATATATTTTGGATTTTAATCTCTTATCAGATAAATTATTGCAAATATCTTCTCATTTTATTGATTCCTTATGCTATGTACATATTGTTTCTGATTTAATGGAAATTTTTCTAATGTTTCACTATAGAGCATGATGCAGGTTTTGGTTTGAGACACACTCCTGAGCTTTTTTGTTTGTTTGTTTGTTGTTTCAGAGAGAAAGGGAGAGGGAGAGGGAGATAGAAACATCAATAATGAGAGAGAATCACTGATTGGTTGTGTCTTGCACACCCCACCCCACTCCACACTGGAGATCGAGCCCACAACTTGAGCCTATGTCCTGACCAGGAATTGAACCATGATCTCCTGGTTCATAGGTCTGTACTCAGCCACTGAGACACACTGGCTGGGCCTGAGCTTTTGAAGTTGGCATCAAAAGCTTAATTATAGTTTGGCACTTTATTAGAGTTTGTTTCTGTTGCCATAAACAGTTATAAATTGTTGGTCTGAAGTGATCATAAAAGGATTGCCCAGTTTGGGGGTTCTTATATACAATCTCATGTTAGAGGACATTAACTATTTGACTTTTTTATTTTTTCAGAATGGTCAAAGTTTTCTGGTTTTGGATGAACAAAGGTTTGCGAAAGAAATACTTCCCAAATACTTCAAGCACAATAACATGGCAAGCTTTGTGAGGCAACTGAATATGTGTGAGTATGGAGAGCAGTTTATTTGAAGTACTGTCATCAGCCACTGATTAAACAATTTTTTTCTATTACAATAATAAAGAGGAAACATACTGCATAGAAGCACCATTAAATTTTGACTTCTCTGTTTTAGTCATCTGAATTTTGAATCTTTTTCAGATGGTTTCCGTAAAGTAGTACATATTGACTCTGGAATTGTAAAGCAGGAACGAGATGGTCCTGTTGAATTTCAGCATCCTTACTTCAAACAAGGCCAGGATGACTTGCTGGAGAATATCAAAAGGAAGGTGGGCTATTTAATTAGGGCATTACAATGTTGTATACTTGGCTGAGACTTATATCAGTGTGGAGACTGAGGATGTGTAGAAATACACTGGTGTTCTTTGTGAAGATGATTTAGACTCATAAAGTTTTAATTATTTCCCCCTATTTTTCCCCCTGGTGCTGAGTTATACTGAGTGCTCACACACCTAAAAAGGGAAGGAAAATGTTTGCATGCTGACTGAGGATGAGGAGGAGGCAGTCATATTGGGATAGCTCACTCCTTTTAATTTAGCTTAAAAAAATGAAAACTCCTGCTAGAGTGTAAATTCCGTGGAGGGCTTTTCATGTAGTTCACTGCTGAATTTGAATGCCTAGAATAAGTCTCTTGTATATAGTAAGCGTTTAACAGTACATTTTTTAATGAACTTTTTACTGAAATAAGATATTTTACTAAATCCAGAAAATGGGGGTGGGTGGGTAGAGAGGTAAAAGGGCAATGGGCCATGAAAGAAAATGGCCTAACAAGCTATTACTGCATAAATTTAATTAGACATGGAATGTGATAATAAAGACACTTGGGGAAATTACAGGGGGTTTGACAGAAGGAAATGAAAGGGGGAGAAAAAGCCCTTAAGGTGTTCCTGCTTGTGGAAACTGGAAACTTACCCACATTTTTAAACAATAGACTGATTAGTCTTTATCCTCTCTCTGAGCTATGAAGTGTATTCTCTCCCTAGAATCTTAGCCTGGATTAATTTTTTGGAACTGGATTAATTCCTGAACACGATATAAGAACCTTTTTAATAGGGAAGCTTTGAATTATAGTCATGGCATTTATTTGACATCCTAAATTTACTTTTTGAAAGGTTTCATCTTCAAAACCAGAAGAAAGTAAAATTCGTCAGGAAGATTTAACAAAAATTATAAGTAGTGCTCAGAAGGTTCAAATAAAACAAGAGACTATTGAGTCCAGGCTTTCTGAGTTAAAAAGGTAAAGTATTATTTCCAAATATAATTCTCTTAGGCGGTTGGTGTATTTGTTGTATGTTGGGAATTGGAGGTTAGTGCTTTAAGTACTTTTAGATCGTGTTGTTGAAGCCAAGGTCAAAGATCATTTTTCTGTAAGTATTGGTTCGCTTTATTTTTAATGTGTAGCCATAGACTTTGCCCCAGTATTGTATCTTCATGATGGTGGTTGGAAGAATAAAAAACCTGAGCATTCGAAACTATATTATGCACATGCTGTATTTGGTGCAAGAGTAGATATTTAAATTAGTGTAGGAAATATGATTCTACATAGGTTAGCTTTTTTTTCCTTTTCTTTTTAAAAAATATATCTTTATTAATTTTAGGGAGGAAGGGAGAGAGAGAGAAACATTGATGTAAAAGAGGAACATCAGTTGATTGCCTCCCGCATGCACCCCAACTAGGGACTGAACCTGCAACCTAGGCATGTGCCCTGACCAGGAATGGAACTGGTGATTTTGTGGTGCACAGGATGGCACTCAGCTAACTGAGCCACACCAGCCAGGGTTAGGTTAGCTTTTATATGATCACACACATGAGGGCACACAAAGTACTACATGTGCTACCTATTCTTTCTTGTAAAAGACTTTTCTGTGTCATCGTCTCTTAGGAAAAAGTAGGACATAAAAAATAGGGGGAAAAGGACTCAATTCAGGAAAAGTGTAATATTTTTTGTAAGTATTAAAGTCTCATTTTCGATACCCCTTATCTAATATAATAAAAGCATAATATGCAAATTGACCATCCCTTCAGGATGCATAAGCCATGCCCACCAGCCAGTCAGAGTGACTGTATGCAAATTAACCCAGCCAACATGGAGGCCGGCACTCACGGAGCTGAGTAAACAGGCAGTTTCCTTTGCAGCAGGAGTGAAAGTGTTTGCGGGCTCCCTGGGCGTCTCCTGGCTCCAGGCAACAACATATTTGCAACAATGTCTCAATGATAGAAGCCTCGGGAGCTGAAGCCAACAGCAAGCCGGGCCTGACTACTAAGGGCAACAGTGTCTCAATTATAGAAGCCACAAGGTGAAGCAGAGGGGTGGCTCTTTTACCTGCCTAGGCCTTGGCTTAAAGGAACAGTGTATCAATTATAGAAGATAAACTCAGAAACCTGCTTCCAGCCAGCCTTGCTGGGACATTGGGTCAAAGGGAGCTGTGGGCAGCCTGAAAGTCTGAAAACACCCCTCAGCCCATCACCTATGCTGGCCACACCCCAATGGGGTGAGGGATGCCACTGGGGGGCTCGGCCAGCCTGCAAACAGCCATCAATCCCTCACCCAGGCTGGCCAGGTACCCCAGTAGGGACCCAAAACCTGAAGGGGCTGTGGGCAGCCTGAAAGTCTGAAAACGGCCCTCAGCCCATCACCCAGGCTGGCCACATCCCACTGGGGTGAGGATCCACACTGGGGGGCTTGGGCAGCCTGCAAACAGCCATCAGCCCGTCACCCAGGCTGACCAGGCACACCAGCAGGTGGACATCCCCAAGGGGGTCCCAGACTGTGAGAGGGCACAGGTCAGGCTGAGGGACCTCCCAAGTGCACAAATTTTTGTGCACTGCACCCCTAGTTTGTAAATAAAGTTCTTTTTGTAATAGTTTGCGTTTAGGAAGATGGCTTTTGTGGAAGTTAACAAAAGAATGAATATTAAACATGTAATAGGTGGATTATCTTTTATGTCTTCTCAGATTATCATTGCTACTAACATCCAATAGCAATGCAATTTCGATAAATGTTGAATGAAGGAAAAGAAAGTATTATTCCTGGTCCAGTTAATTCGTTTGTCATATATTTAAATATGCTTTTCAAAGACATATATTTTTTAGTGTTTTCGTATGCTTGTTTTTGAGACAGATCTTAAGATAGACAGTTTTAGAGTCTGACAGACTTTAGTTCAACTTTAACCCTAGTAAGTTTGTCTGTGTGATCTTGGGCAAGTCTTGTTAATTCTCTGAGTCTTAGTGTCCTAATCTATAAAATAGAGATAATAATTCCCTTCCTGATGAATTTGAGAGTAGATTAAATGATTACTACATATAAAATACTTACATAGTGCCTGGACCATTTTAAGTGCTAGGTAAATATCACTTCGCTTTAAAAATTGTTTCCTAAGCACAAGTACTGAATTCACTTGGTAGCCATAGTTGAAAGGTTAGCTTAAACAAGAAATAATGAACCAGATTGTCAGAAGAATAAATTGCCTACTACTATGTGGATGGAGGCATGAGCCTTAAGTTTTTGTGAATATAGTGTCATAAGTAGAAGCTACTACTGTTATGAAGGAATGATTCTAGCTTTGTGTCAAGATAGTTGTCAGCTATATAATTGAACCAAAGATTTTCTAGTCTCTTGAAAATATATAATAAAAGCTATTTAAATTCTCTGTGTTTTTTTAATATTTATTTGTAATTTTTAAAAATTTGTTATTCCCATGCCTTTAAACCCATCCCCCAACCCCTCCCTCAGCAACCATCAGCTAATTCCTTATATCTATGGTATTCTCTGGTATGCTTAATTAAATATATAAGGGCCTGGCTTTCTGACGGAATTCTTATTTTTTTTGTTTTTAAATAAATGATAACAGTGAGAATGAGTCCCTTTGGAAGGAGGTGTCAGAATTACGAGCAAAACATGCACAACAGCAACAAGTTATTCGAAAGGTAAGCTTTTTCCCTCATAATCTTAATTGTGTGTGTTTTAATAAGCATCATTTGTGAATACTCTATTGAATAGTCTGTGCAACCCGACTATTTTAGTTTCTTATATATTAGGTGCTCAGCTAGAAGTAAAATTGTGAAATCAAACAAATTAGGCCACGTGTTAATATTCAATATTCTTTTTAATAAAAACACTAGCTAAATATAGTAATTTCTTACTTCCAGTTAATATGTCATTAACTTTTGATAAAAGGGGCTTTTGCCTGATAGCACAACTTTAGAATATTTTATTCTTAGATGCATAAATAATACACTGCCAATTTCTTACACAGTTTTTACTATAAAAAACAAAGCCTTGCCTGAACCAGTTTGGCTCAGTGGATAGAGCATCCGCCTGCGGAAGGGTCCCAGGTTTGATTCCGGTCAAGGGCATGTACCTTGGTTGGGGGCACATCCCCAGTAGGAGGTGTGCAGGAGGCAGCTGAACGATGTTTCTCTCTCATCGATGTTCCTGATTATCTCTCTCCCTTCCTCTGTGTAAAAAATGAATGAAATATATTTTTTTTAAAAAAAGAACAAAGCCTTATTATGTGGGGTTTTTTGTTCATTTGTTTTTACTATTTTTTTTTTTTTTTACTTTAAAAGGCAGATTCAGGTACAGAAGATAAACCAATATTTTCAAATCAGTCTACCAAATTATGAGTTCAA
Source organism: Murina feae (assembly GCA_004026665.1). Lineage (NCBI taxonomy): Eukaryota > Metazoa > Chordata > Mammalia > Chiroptera > Vespertilionidae > Murina > Murina feae. Next base: position 28,738 of record PVJC01009212.1, on the reverse strand, counting down.
AAAAATGAGTTATCAATGTATGTCATTGCAGAAAAGCAGTTAATATAATGTTGTAAAATAAATCCTGTATTTTAGTATTTGAGCTAAAAATTGCTGGAGGAACTGAGTTTCTTTGTTGCATTGTGTCCTTGTGATTTAATCTATGCATATTTCATATGTTAATAAGAGGTGTAACATAAAAGTAATTAAGGTAGCTATTTTTTGCTCATGAGTAAATTGGACTCTAAGTTTAAACAACAGGGTTTTTTAGGGGGGGAGTAGTGGGAGCACTTCAGCTTGTCCATGTTTAGAGGTGTTTAGCTAAAAATAGTATTATGACTGATAGGATTTGAATCTAGTGGAACAGACTAAGAAAAGAGATGAATGGTAGTTGCAGCCTTTGGCCTATGGTCAAAATAGCTTATTTAAAAAAATATATTATGCAAGTGATATTTGAATGTAAAATTCATTTCTGAGTCCAAGTTACATATATTTTCAAAACTTTCCATAGCTAATTTCAATATGCAGTCCTGTTAAGAATACCTGATTTAAAATAATAATATACCTTAACCTGTTACTTTATTTTAAAAATCTGTTCTTCATTTTTCAGAAAATAATATTTTGCTTAAATATTAACTTAAAATATTCTGTAATTTGTTGTTGTTTTTCCCCTAATGGCAAGAAGACTTTGTAAAATATTTAACATTTCAGCTTTTTCATGAAAGTTTACATTCTGTCTGCTCAGATTTGAGTTTGAAGCTATGTGTTTCATTGGGGGTTAGGAAGCTTATATAATGCATGATGACAGGCAACCATTTTTTCCTCTATTCCTGGAATTGGTTTTTAAATCTGCAATTTACTCTTGGCCTTGGATTAATTGAAAATAGTGTATGTGAGTTACCTGTTATAGGACTTGTCAGGTGCAGAAGTCAGATGTGGTATATGTTAGATCCTCATCTTCAGGTTATAAAGAAGATGAGGCATCTAGCATGTACCACATGTACCGTGGGATGGCAGAAGTGTAAAATGAAATGAGATGTAGAACAGATTTCCGAAGAAATTTAGCCAGTGATTCATGTTCTTATAAATTAATTTACTAATGTTTCTAGAATATTCCCAGAATACTTTTTTTGTAAGTTATTGACTGTGCTTTGTTTTATTTTATTTTTAATATATTTTATTGATTTTTTTACAGACAGGAAGGGAGAGGGATAGAGAGCTAGAAACATCAGTGAGAGAGAAACATCGACCAGCTGCCTCCTGCACACCTCCTATTATGGATGTGCCCGCAACCAAGGTACATGCCCTTGACCAGAATTGAACCCAGGACTCTTCAGTCTGCAGGCCGACGCTCTATCCACTGAGCCAAACTGCCTAGAGCCCCATAATACTTTCTTATAAATGAAAAAAAAATAATTTAAGTTGAATGATTTTAAAGATATCTCTTTTTAAAAAAATATATTTTATTGATATTTTACAGAGAGGAAAGGAGAGGGATAGAGAGCTAGAGACATCAGTGAGAGAGAAACATCGATCAGCTACCTCCCGCACACTCCCCACTGGGTATATGCCCACAACCAAGGTACATGCCCTGACCGGAATTGAACCTGGGACCCTTGAGTCTGCAGGCCGACGCTCTATCCACTGAGCCAAACCAGTCAGGGCCAAAGATATCTTTAAGCATAAATATATTTTTGTCAGCTCTTAGCATTTTCTTTGAGTAAGCAATTTAGTGGCTAATGTTTTCATATATTCTAATGTTGACTGCCTCTTCAGTTTAAAAGTTTATATTTTGAAGTGATTGAGGAAACAAAGAAAAAAGAAAACAAGGAAAAAACCAAACTCCCATAGACAGACAACTATATGGAGATTACCAGAGGGAAAGGAGGGTTAGCTATGGTGGTGGAAGGAAACTTGACTTAGGGTGGTGAGCACACATAGTAGTAGTACAGCTGATGTATTAAAGAATTGTACCCCCTGCCCTGACCGGTTTGGCTCAGCAGGAGGCAGCTGATCGATGTTTCTCTCTCATTAATGTTTCTAATTCTTTATCCCTCTCCCTTCCTCTCTGTAAAAAAATCAATAAAATATTTTTTTAAAAAAGAATTGTACCCCTGAAACCTATATAATTTTATTAACCAATGTCACCCCAATAAATTTAATAAATTATTAAAAACAAAATGAAAAGTTTTTCTTTCTTTTCCATGAAAAAGCTCATATTGATATGTAAGGCAAACTATTTAGTAACTTCTTTTGGGGAGAACACAATATTAAAGATATACAATAGGTTTTTTTATTTGACAATTCTTTATTTTAATCATGAAATTACATTTCTCACAAAGCTTACAAGAAACTTTTCCCCACAGAGTCCATATTGTCCCCAATCCCTTTTTTCTTTATTCATAGCCCCTATACTGTTTTTCATTCCATGTGATACTCACTTTTTTAGCTTCTTTAGGAAGTTACAGTATAATTTTAAGGCATACCATACCATATATGGTTCTCATTCACATTAGTACCATCAGGAGGACTTGCTAAACGCAAATTTGATGGGCCATCTCCTCAGAATTTCACATTTCAGCAATTCTAGAGTTGGGCTAAGAATTTGCATGCAGTACTGCTGCTCCATTAAGAAATACTGTCACAAAGTATGAAGGAATGTGACATATCATTCTCTGTTTAATAGTTTTCTTCTAAATGTAATCGCACTTAGTGCCTCAACAATTTTTCTAGAATCAGCCAATAAACTTTCTAACTTGAAAATTTTATGATCTATTTTTCTTTTGAGTAAGCAATTTAGTGGCAAAGAGTTAGCTTTTTTTTTTTTTACTTCTAATTATATTACCTAAAATGGGAAAAATGTTGCCTGTCAAACACCAGTTGTTTTGTTTGTTTGTTTGATTTTTGCATCATGATATTCTTTAAAGAATTTTAAAAGTTGGAATCTGTATTCAGGCATGCTTGATAAGTATCACCAAAACAAATAACTGAACTGCATATTGGATATGGAAATGGATGGGTGGATGGTGGGTTAGGCACCCCTATCCTAGGTAGTAGAGCTTTATCGCAGGTTATTCAATACCAATTTTAAGATGCATCCAAATTTCAAATGTGTTAATATAGGAGAGATTTATGTGACTTGGACTAGAGGACATGCAATATATGAATTAATTTTGTAAGACATGTAATGTGGACTAAAGAACTAGTAGTATGATGGAAAAAATTTATATTTATATTTTCCTTTTAGATTGTCCAGTTTATTGTTACATTGGTTCAGAATAATCAGCTTGTGAGTTTAAAACGTAAAAGGTAAGATTTTATGATAAAACATTTTGACTTACACATGGACAACCAAAAATTTCAGTGTTTAACCATGAATGGCCTACATTTGCTGAGTGTACGCCCATTTTCCTGGATGAACAGTCCTCCCTTGTTAAATTACACTCACGTTTCAAGAGTATGTTATTTCCTCGTGCTGTCATCCTGCTCATGTTTTTGAAAGATAAGGATAGCCTAAATGATCACTTTACAAATACATGTGGTTAATAAAGAATCTGTATTTCATTACATTAACAACTTAATGTATCTTTAGAAAACCTGAGTGAAATTTTTTTAAAAGATTTTATCTTTTAAAAAGAAAACAATTTTTTTTACTTGATCATATGTTTGATGTACTCATAAGGTCTTTAAAAGACTGTATGGATTGTGGTACCTATAATTGTCAATAACTCGTTGTTACAACTAAAACATAAGAATAGTAGACAAAGGAATATTTGGAAGAAGAAAAAGATCTTGTAAGGCTAAGATTTTAGCAAAGCTTGATTATGCTTATGCAGTGGCCTTAATTAACCTACTTCCATGAACTAGTTCTTATGATATTACCTATTTATTTTTTACCATGTAAGCACTGTTTTTAAAACTAGACCACCAACTTACACCATACACAAAAATAAATTCAAAATGAATAAAGGACTTAAATGTAAGATGGGAAACCATAAAAATCCTAGAAGAAGCCATACGCAGCAAAATAGCTGACATTTGTCACAGCAGTATCTTTACCTATACAGCTCCTAGGGCAATGGAAACTAAGGAGAAAACAAACAAATGGGACTACATCAAAATAAAAAGCTGCACAGTAAAAGAAACCATCAACAAAACAAGCCCACTGCATGGGAAAACATATTTGCCAATGTTATCTCCGATAAGGGTTTAATCTCCAACATTTACAGGGAACTCATACAACTTAATAAAAGGAAGATAATCCAATCGAAAAATGGACAAAGGATCTAAATAGACACTTTTTGAAAGAGGACATACAGAAGACCAAGAGACATATGAAGACATGCTCAAAGTCACTACTCATCCGAGGGATGCAAATCAAAACAACAATGAAGTAGCATCTCACACCTGCCACAATGGCTATCATCAACACATCAACAAGCGACAAGTACTGGTGGAGAGGATGCGGAGAAAAAGGAACCTCGTTCACTGCTGGTGGGAATGCAGACTGGTGCAGCCACTGTGGAAAACAGTATGGCGTTTCCTCAAAAAATTAGAAATGGAACTCCCATTTGACCCTGTGATCCCACTTCTGGGAATATATCCCAAGAAACCAGAAACACCAATCAGAAAGGATATATGCATCCCTATGTTCATAGCAGCACAATTTACCATAGCTAAGATTTGGAAGCAGCCTAAGTGCCCATCAGCAGATGAGTAGATTGGAAAACTGGTACATCCACACAATGGAATACTACACTGCTATAAAAAAGAAGGAATTCTTACCATTTGCAACAGCATGGGTAGAACTGGAGAGCGTTATGCTAAGTGAAATAAGCCAGTCAGCAAAAGATAAATATCACATGATCTCACTCATTTGTGGAATAGAAAAAACATTGTAAACTGATGAACAAAAATAGATACAGAGGCAAAGAAGCATCCAACAGACTGTCAAACTATAGCGGGAAGGCAGGGGAGGGTTGTGGAAGTGGGTAAGGGATCAACCAAAGGACTTGTGTGCATGCATGTTTACCAATGGACACAGGCACTGGGTTAGGGGGTGGTGAGAGCATGTGCCAGGGATTAGGGGAGGCCAGGGAGAGGTCAATGGGGAAAAAAGACATGTACTACTATATGTAATACTTTAAGTGATAAAATTAAAAAACAAAAAAAAATTAAAATAAAAAATTATATAGTTCAGTCAGCAATGAAATATATCTGGAGAGAGTAGTTTATTACATTTATTATAGCAAAAGTAGTAAAAATAATTGAAGAAATAAGTTTTAGGCACACTGATCCCCCAGTTTCTATTTCTAAGATAATAAGCATTTTTAAGAGTTTCTTTTGTATCCTTACTAAAATTTATTTTATCCTTACTATTCATTATTACCATGAGTGTATTTGTAGTAGAAGCAGTTTAAATTCCTTGTATGTTTGCTTCATAGATATCTTTTGATTTTCAGGCCTCTACTTCTGAACACTAATGGAGCCCAAAAGAAGAACCTATTTCAGCACATAGTCAAGGAACCAGCTGATAATCACCATCATAAAGTAATTTTTTGTTAACTTTTTTATTTATTGCCTCAAACTAATTTTTATTAGTAGTTACATTTCATGCATTCAAAGAAGTTCATTGCGTAATTATCTAAGTGCTCAACCTTCAGCTTTATTAAATCACTAGAGGCCCAGTGCACAAAATTCGTGCATCCAGTGGGAGTGGGGGGTGGGGTGGTGTCCCTCAGCCCAGCCTGCACCCTTTCTAATCTGGGACCCCTTGAGGGATGTCCGACTGTCCATTTAGACCTGATCGCAACGGTGGGATCAGGCCTAAACGAGCAGTCGGACATCCCTTTCATAATCCAGGACTGCTGGCTCCCGACCTCTTCGCCTGCCAATTGCCCCTAACCACTCCCCTGCCAGCCTGATCAACACCTAACTGCTCCTATGCTGGCCTGATTGCCCCCAACTGTCCTCCCCTGCAGGCCTGGGTCCCTCCCAACTGCCCTCCCTTGCTGGCCATCTTGTGGTGGCCATCTTTGACTCCATGGGGGAAGCCATCTTGTGATGGTCAATTTGCATATTACCCTTTTATTATATAGGACTAGAGGCCTAGTGCACAAAATTCATGCACAGGGGCGGTGGCGGGGGGGGGGGG
>PVJC01009212.1:0-22505 GCA_004026665.1 Murina feae | reverse complement strand
CCTAAGCCCAGCCTTACCCTCTCCAATTTGGAACCACTTGGGGGATGTCCAGCTTCCAGAGATTGGGCCTAAACTGGCAGTCAGATATCCCTCTCACAATCGTGGACTGCTGGCTCCTAATCGTTCACCTGCCTGCCTACCTGGTCTCCCTCAATTGTCCCCTCCCCCCCACACACACACACACACACACACATACATACCAGCCTGGTCTCCCCTCACAACCTGCTGTTCAGTCATTTGGTCATCCCTCACTAACCCCCCTGCCAGCCTGGTTGTAGGCAGCCTTCTTGTGAGGGTTAATTTGCATATTGCCTCATTACATAGGATAACTTTTTGCATTGTTTGCATTAGATTATTTTAAGAGTGAAACCATCTTATCTAATAAAGAGGGATATGCAAATTGACCATCACACCATCACAAAAGATGGCGGAGCCCATAACCACAAGATGGCGGTGCCAAGTCCCTACAGCCCTCCCAGAATCTCCCAGTCCTTTTAGCCTAGCCACGGGCGAGGGAAGGGGGGCAGCAGGTCCATGGTGCTGCTGGACCCACCCTCAGCCCCCCAGCTGCCCAGGGCCAGCCTGAGGTACAGGCAAGCCTCAGAAGGTGATTGCCCAGCCACCCAGGGCCACCCAATGCTCAGGTAACCAGGGCCAGTTGAGGCTTACGCTGCCAGCAGTGGCAGCAGCAGAGGTGTAATGAGGGTGTCACCTTCCCCTAATCGCCTTGTCACTTCCTGCCCCTGAGGGCTCCCAGACTATGAGAGGAGGCAGGCCGGGTTGAGGGACTCCCCCCTCTAGTGCATGAATTTTCATGCATCACGCGTCTAGTTATAAATGTAGTTGTCTCGCCCTGACCAGTTTGGTCCCAGGTTCGATTCTGGTCAAGGGCATGTACTTGGGTTGTGGGCACATCCCCAGTAGGGGGTGTGCAAGAGGCAGCTCTCCCATCGATGTTTCTAATTTCTCTGTCCCTCTCCCTTCCTTTTTGTAAAAAATCAATAAAATATATATTTTTTAAAAAAGAGTTGTCTCGGTTGCCTGTTCCCAAGTTCGTTTTTCTCCCTGTCCAGTCTCCCATCACCTAGAGATAATCACTGTTTTGAATTAGTATTTGTTATTTCCATAGTCATATGTGTGAATCCATGAATATTTGTAATTATTTATATATACCTAAACTTCATACTAATGATATTTTATACATATCATTTTGCCTTGTGGCTTTTTTCACTTGATCTTACTTTTGAGATTTATTAAATCGAGAATCATTTCATCTCAATTACTACGTATTAATTGAATATTGTGATAATATAATTATGCCTTCATCCATTGGTTAAAGTTATTTCCAACTTTTATCATAAATGTGTACAGACTAGACTTTTTTACTATAGCAAGTTTAAAGAGTATTTTTGTTTCCTGGCCAGCATGGCTCAGTGGATTAAGCGTTGGCCCATGCACCAAGAGTTCACTGGTTCAGTTCCCCGATGCCTGGATTGCGGACTTTCCCTAAGGGAGGCATGCAGGAGGCAACCAGTCAATGTTTCTGTCTTCACTCCTCCTTTCCTCTCTAAAAATCAATAAAAACATTTTTAAATAATATTTTTGTTTGACTTTATTTTTGTCATAGGCTCTCTGGATAATTTGTCAAACTTAGATCCAGTGGAAAATTAGTCCAGTCCAGGGTTCCAGACTTCTTTAGTATCTGATTATTATTGTTACTTTCTAATCTTAGAATTTTAAATACTGTTAGACATTTATCATTAAAGTTTCAAGATTTTTGTTCTCAGGAAAATCAGAGTTAACCTAACAATCTGGTTCCCCTTTTCACCACTTTCTGATCAGAATCCTTAATACTTTGTTATTAGGATTGAAGATTTCATATATGAGATTGTTATTTTAACTAGATTATATATTTTTAAAGACTTTACATCTTCTGCTTCTATACTTCTAGTGTTAAAGTTGATAGATTTTTGCATTATAATAATGACTTCATTTTGCTTTGAAGAATTGAATGCTTTTTTGTTAATGTATCTATAGTCTGACTGTAGCTTATCTTTAAAAATAATCATTACTTAAAAAAAATAATAATCATTACTAAAATGCCAGGCTGTTATTTAACTGGAATAGTTGACGTTTTTTTGTTTTCCTATTTTGAAACCATTTAATGAGTAAGAATAAAATATGTGTCAAACGGAATATCTTGAGTTGAAATAGTACTCATCAGCACAATGCCCTTCTGGTTTATGCTTGAAAATTTCTGGTGAAATCCTGACATTTTAGCTTTCGGGTATAGAAAAATACTTGAAAATTTGAAGCTCTTTCTTATATAAGCATTCTGAGGCATGTCATCTTCAAGGTCCTTTTAAAAAATATAGTTAAGTAGAATGCAGAGAATATATCTTATACCTCTGCACTACTAATACTAATTAGTGTATAAGTGCCCGAAGAGCAGTGAATATATCTGTTTTGCTTCTGTATTGCCAACATTTAGTAAATAATAGGTTCTCAATTAGCATTTTAAAATAATAATGGTTTAGAGTTGATATAATTTCATTTTTTTATGTATTTTTTTCTCCTTGATTTTTTAGGTTCCACATAGTCGGACTGAAGGTTTAAAACCGAGGGAGCGGATTTCAGATGACATCATTATTTACGATGTTACTGATGATAATGCAGATGAAGACAGTATCCCAGTTATTCCAGAAACTAATGAAGATATTATATCTGATCCCTCCAAGTAAGGAGATTGTGAAATAACATTTATGAAAATAGTTACTTTTCTTACCAAAGAGCTAAATTCAAAAACACTTGATTCTTCGCTGAACTAATTAATATCTGACTCATGTTTGGGTTATTAAACTGAAAAATTAAGCCAAATTATTCAGCCAGATATCCCTCCCCATCCCTCACCTCCCCAGCAAAAAGACTCAACAAAAACCTAATGGAATTCTGATTTTTTAATTTTGTAGCTAAACAGCTTTAATTGATTTTTTGTGGTCTTACATCATATGAACTATCAATATTTGTGATTAAGATACTCCCCCAAGAAATTAAGCCATTTGATATGTGGTTTGGGGAGAGAATTTCCAAGGAAAATGAATGGAAAGAATGAATTTATTGAAATGGTCTATAATTGGTTCTTTCTCCTATTGCTGATATAGCTGTAGCCAGTACCCGGATATTGTCATTGTTGAAGATGACAATGAAGATGAGTATGCACCAGTCATTCAGAGTGGAGATCAGAATGAACCAGACAGAGAGTCCCTAAGTTCAGGCAGTGATGGCACTAGTCCTCTCATGTCTAGTGCCGTCCAGCTAAATGGCTCCTCTAATCTGACTGCAGATGATCCTGTTACCATGATGGATTCCATTTTAAATGATAACATCAATCTTTTGGGAAAGTGAGTGTTCATTTAGATGTTGTCTAAATTTACTTTCTTTCTTTGTTTACTTCATGTATTCTCTTTCTCTTTGATTGACCTTCCTTTCACATTATGAACCCATGTAGTCTTCCTTTCTGTGTTTTGGTCAGGGCTGAGCTCCACAAATGTTGTTTTGAGAAGGAATTAATCATTCCAAGAGCAGTCTTGGGATTTTCTTGGCAGTTCCTCAGATTTTCTTAATGAAATATTTGTTTTGAATGTCCATAAAGTATATGTGACTGTATTTGTGTTTATATCAGGATAATGGAATCACATACCTCTATTAAGGGACTTATTTTTAGCATTAAAAAAACCACACAGAAATTAGTAGCAATGACCAGTAATAAGAGGTTAAACACTTAATAATTTATAATATACAGGAAAGAAAGAAATCAGACTGTTTTTGCAAAACTATTTTTCTCTAAACACAAGTTTTCTGTAAAAGTGCTGTAAGTTCTTGGTTAACCAAATTTTTAGGAATCCCAAATACTGAATAGTACCTCTAAGAGAAGAATTGATAAGGATTCCACAGTTGCTGGAAATGTTTTGCCACGCTAGATTGCAATGTAATTTAAACATAAAAAACAGGAAAATCTAATTGATTTTTTTTTTTTAAATCTTTTTTCTTAGGGTTGAGCTGTTGGATTATCTTGACAGTATTGATTGCAGTTTAGAGGACTTCCAAGCCATGCTGTCTGGAAGACAGTTTAGCATAGACCCAGATCTCCTGGTTGATGTAGGTACTTTGAATAATCTTAGCTGTACTGGTAGTTTGTGTGTCTGTGTATGTTATATATAAATCAGTATATCATTTTCTTGTATTCTACACTTGTTTTTGCATTTAAAAAAAAATAATGGTTTTGTTTATCAGAAAAATTGAACAAATGGGTTCAAGACAATGAAGGAAGGTAATCACTACCCATCTTTAAATAGCAGTTCAGTTAATCCCCCTGTAACAACATATCAACTCTGTTCAACAGTACTATTACGTCTTGTCTGGACTTGTTGCTGTATTATGGTTTCCTTTAGAATAAATTGTCATTGAAATTGGTGAAAGTTACCAATAGAGATATGTGTCCAGGAAACAGCATGAAGGCACTTATTAACTTTGGGAATTAACGTTTTCAATTCAAATGTATTATACTTGATATATTTTTATAATGTGTGTGTTCTAAGGTCCTCCTGCTTCAGTCCCCACTACCACCTCTATGAACTTGACTCCAGTGTTGTCTGGTCTGTGAATCCTCATCTACCATTCCTGGCACTAACTACCTTTCTTGTTCTCATCCTTTGTGTAACTATTACTCCTCCTCCCCTTGCCTAAAGCTTCATTTGTGACCTGCTCCCATCCAGATGAATCTGGTTCTCTCCCCATTTTCATTTTCTGTTAACATATTTCTGCCTTTTGAAGGTTTTGACATATTTTTTCCTCCTTAAAATGCTTCTCTCATATCAAGAGTGTACAGTCTTGTCTTTTTAAGAGCTTCTCAATGAGGCTGAAAGGAATTAGTTCTTTTTTCCTCTTCAATCTTAATTGGCCACCTTATCTATCTACTCATCAGTCTATGTGTCACAAGACTTTATCATCTTTTCTAAATAATCAGTGCCCCCCAGAATGGATTTCATCTTCTTTGAAGACTTCTTTTCCATACCATTCTATGTTACCATCTAAGTGAAGTCAACATGCATGTTAATGACCTACTTCAACTTGTTAACAGTAACTTGACTTCCCTTCTTGATTCTATCCTTCTTAGTCCCCACTCTGAATCCAGGTTCCCTTTAGAATATCTGTCCCTTAGATCACTAAGGAAAATATAAAATCTTATAACCTCTACAAATCCTTGTAATCTACAACTAGGTTGTTTTAATTCAACTTTGAAACATTTATCATACTCCTTTGTTCTCAAGACCTCATCCAGCCAATTATTTCCTATTCACAAAGGATAATTCACCTCTTCCTGGTCCTCTCATAAGATGTGGAATCTCATCTTAACGGAAGTACTTTCTCTTTAAAGCCACTTTGTACACACCCCCCCTGCATCTTTTTCTATCTCCTTGATCTTTCCCATCTGCCTTTAATGCTTTCCCATCTTAAAAAGCATTTTGATATGTTGCTCTGCTCATTTACCATTCTGCTTTTCTAATCCTTTCACTCATTTATAAATGAGTGGCTATGTGTGATTTCTTTTTTACTCTATATTTCATTTGAAACCCTGTATTGTATTCTTATTTAACCTTGTGCTGCCTTCCTTTATCCATAGTAAGTAGGCTGTGATTTCCTGCTCTCCCCCAATTCCCCCAATTAAGGTCACTGGGCTAGTGGAAGAACATTTGTTTTGAATCAGATTTGGGTTCTCCTTTTGGCTCCTGTTACTTACTATACTAGCTATGTTATTATTAACCTTGGAAAAATTAAGTTCTCTTTCCAAGTTTCCCTGTCTGTAAAATGTGGCTAATGCCCAGAAGGGCTGTTATAAGAATTATAAGTAATTAGCAGTATTATTATTTATGCAGTTGATTTTCTAAAATAGAACTTGTTCTGTTGATTTTAGAAGCCCTGGGACCTTTATTATCTCTTGTCGCCCTAAACATTCTTCATTTCCTCTAAAAACTGTTCCTTTCCCTGCTGTTTTCTACTTCTACTTGAGTCTTCCCCAAGGTACTCAGTCTTTTGTCCTCTTATTTTCTCTACCTCTTCTTTTTCTGTCCTTCCTCTCTGAAGGGATTTGTGCTTGTAGAATTGCTCTCAAATGTATATCTCCAGCTCTCGATACTTTTTAAAGTAAACTTGCTTGAATTCTAAGTCCATGCCTTTAAGAGTCATCAGATCTTAGATTCTGTTTAAGACCAATTTTTTTTTTTATTCTCCAAACTAGATACCTTTTTAGCTTTTTAATTTTCTGTAGTAGTACCAGACTTTACTTCACTCACCCAGGATAGTAATCACAGAGGCATCTTGGCTTCCTCATCTTTATCTCATCATTGAAGTCAGGAGTATTTTTCAAAATAGCGTTCACAGCCATCCTTACTTTCTGTTTCTCATATTGGGTCTCTGACCTAGACCTGAATTACCTCCTCGAGTTCTGCTATAGTGTTACAATACACATAGAGAAATGCACCTATAGGTTGCCTTGTTCTCTGAGACGGCAGAGCTAATAAGGGCATAAATAAGTATGCTGAGGAGTTCATGGTTCTCTCTGCAAAGTTTAGTCATGAGTGACCCCATGGGAAGTCGGCAGAAGAGGTCTGGCCAAAGACTTCGACCCAACTATGTCAGCTCCTCCTGTCATTGACTTTTAGTTCAGACTACGCGTCTGCTGGCAGTCCTGAGTCAGCGTAGGAGTAGGGGGGCAAAGAACGAGGGGGGATCTTTCACTGTTGGGCCACTTTAGATGCCACTCGCTCTAGAGACAAAATCTGGTTAGGCCTCTAAGCTGAACTGCAGTCTCCTATAGCTATCTTCTCCTAAGGAACCGAGTCTCTTCCTCTTCAAAGATCAGTAGATGATAAAGTTAATGAAAGAAAAGCAGCTGGGATGTCTTTAGATCTACCATGAATGTGGAACTTTGAGAGGAATCAGTGTCTAGACAGGATAGAGGAGGAACCTGCCTGTATCCTCTATGAACTGTTTAGTGTGCTTGTTCTCTGGAAATGCTGAAATTGCCAAATTTCACTGCTCCATCCCCTTCTTACTGTGGAGAGAATGTGGTCTTGTTCCCTGACTGGCCTTGCTTTACTTTTTGAACCTTATGTACACAACTTAATATTCAATTAGAACTTGTGTGTTATTTGGACTGGTCATCTTCTTGGTTGTTGCTAATGTTATAATATATTCTTTTCTCCTTCCTTCCTTTCCAAGTCATTAACCATTCCCCAGGGATGATACATGTTGTATAGCTTTATCCAGACCTTTTGTTTATTCTGTGCATGTATGTGTATGTTTGTATCTGTGTGTTTTTCTTCTTTCTTTCTCTTAACTCCTTAGTACTTTTGAGCTCCACCAGCCATTATTATTATAATATGGAGGATTGTATATGACCATACGTTACTCTTTGCTGCTGTTCTTGTATTTTAGATTGTAAGCTCCTGAAGAGCAGGAATAGTGTATTCATTTTATATTCTTTATGATGTTAATTATTATATGGTCAATAAATCCCTATGGAATGAATGACTTTGACACTTAACGATTGAAACGAAAGTTGTGTCTGTAAACTGCCTAGCCTGAGGAGTACAGTAAGCAGTGATTTTAGCATTTATAGCTTCCCTTTCTTGGCGAGGTGAAAAGAACCAGCAAGGAGGTATGCCATTTGTAATCTAGGAGTCACTATCATAGAACAGATTCTATAAATTTATCACATTATTAGCAAATAGTCAGTGAAGACAGTGTCAGGGCAATGAACTCAGTCCTGGTTGGCACTTAAGGCCTGAGGCATTTAGGGAGAAGAAAAATAAAGGAAATGAAGGAGAAGGGAGCTGTGGAAAACCACCATTTGTCTCAAGTTTTTACTTTATAGTTTTATAGAGAAACTAGAGGCCCAGTACATGAAATTCGTGCACTTGCGCGGGGTGGCGGGCGGGGGGGTTCCTCAGCCCGGCCTGCACCCTCTTGCAGTCCAGGAACCCTCAGGGGATATCCAACTGATGGTTTAGTGCTGCCATGGAGCCTGGCTTCTGGCTGAGCAGTGCTCCCCCTGTGGGAGCACACTGACCACCAGGAGGCAGCTTCTGTGTTGAGTGTCTGCCCCTTGGTGGTCAGTGTGCATCATAGCGACAAGTCGTTCCACTGTTGGGTCGATTTTCATATTAGCCTTTTATTATATAGGATTCTTTGCAATATCCAATTCATGGGCTAGCTTGTTCTGTTTTTCTTTCTGCTTTTCTCTTCCCAGTTGATTTTACTCTATAGGATCTTCCTAGTGCAGGAACTACATCTCTTCACCCAACATGGCTGTATAAAAATTTTGAATACAGTTAGCTTTTTAATATTTTTTAAACTTACCATCTTTCTTGTTTGGTCTTTCAGCTTTTCACTAGTTCTGTGCAGATGAATCCCACAGATTACATCAATAATACAAAAGTAAGTTTTAATTAATGTTGCTCAGGACCCATAGCTATAAGAATTTTTAAAAAGTCTTAGTAAGCAAAGAGCAATACCTCTCCTAGTTACAGAGCATTTTCTATTACCTAATATATATGATCAAGATAATAAAATTCCAGGTGGAAAATTAGCTTTTGGTTATGGGGTGAATTATTACCCAGTTTTACTGGCACTAGTACCATTAACTATTAGTATGAAATTAGCCCTTAAAGTGCTAGGAGATCACTTGATTAAACTATTTGAAACTGTTAATCTAGAACTCAAATTTAATTTTTCTATATATTTTGGAGCAATATGCATTTTGCTATTTAACTGTATTTAAGATATTGGTTTTTGGAATAGGGAGGAGATCCAAGAATAAAGAATGACACACTGTACACAAAAAATAGATACTAAATCACATCACTAAATGAATGCAAGACATGGTTCATTCAACTTAAGGTCTAACACTTAATAATATTATATTTACGGAAACATGGTGCTGAAATGGTCCATAGAATCTCATAACATAAATCTAGGCAAACTATGGTCCACATGACAAATTCAGGCGTGCCGCCTGCTTTTGTAAATAAGTTTTATTAGAACACAGCCACACTTGTTCTTTCATGTACTGCCTATGGCTGCTTTTGCACAAAAATTACAGCAGTGAGTAATTATGACAGAGAACACATTTATATATATACTTATATTTACTAACTGGCCTTTATAGAAAAATCTGCCAACTCCTAACATAAATCATCCAAAGTGAATGTATAATTTCTGATTCAGAGTTCATTATTCTTTCAACTCTGAATTACCTAGGATTAGAAACTACCCAAAACAGTGACACATCAACTGCTATTCCCTTGCTCATGACAGATATTACATATTCTTTCCTAATAAATCAGGATATAAGTGGCCTCTACTAATTAATAAGAGTTTGCATGGGAGTTGAAACCCATTTGCCATCCTTGTTCTCATATGTTTTAGTGGTATCCTTGGAAAATACCTATTTTAGGAAGTATAAATATAATGGTATTATTGCTTTAATATTTATTGTGAATGCTAACTAAGAAATACTTCAATGTAAATTTTTGGAAAGGTATAAGTTTTTATATCGTGGCGTTGTTATTCTTTCTGAATCCTGGAACTCATACTGCTTTATTTTACAATGAATATCAGGGAATTACTGGAATTAGTGTGCTTGTTACACCATATGTACCTAACCAGCATCAGCTAGCTGGGATTTACAGCTACTGAGGAGAAGTTGTGAACCTCTACACGTCACTTTGAATATCCTTGAAAAGAGCACTGAAGAATTGAACAGCATTAGTGATTTAATTCCCTTACAGTCATATGTAAGGAGAGAAGACATCACTGGTTGAAAGCAGCAATTTAAATGACAGAAAAGAACTGAAAGAGCCACATGAAGGAAATGAAGAACCACCTCAACTTGGAGGCTTCCAAATATAGGGATAAATAAATAGTTTTAGGATGTCATCGTGTTACCTTCAACTATTCTAAATGTGTTCATTTACTCTGAATGAAATGTGTAATACATTTTTAATGAAAACTTTAAAATTGGTTTGTTTCAAGAGTGATCTCTTTATTAGAAGTTTGAAACCAGCCATCTTTGACTTATTCCCATCTTTTATCCTTGACAAATTCTGTGTATTCTGTTGAAATGCTCCCTCCTTTTCATACTATTGTCATCCTAGTTCACGATCTTTGTTTCATCCACTTGATGACAGCAATAGCTTTTTAAATCAGTCTTGTTACCTCTACTCAAATCTCTCTCTAGTACATCTTTCCTGGTGCTCCCCCTTCCCATATATGTCAGATAATATATCAATATTCACATACAGTTCTTTTATTTTTTGCTATTTTCAGGAACATGAAAAAGTTTTTTTGTTATTTTTCTCTTTTTTAGTCGGAGAATAAAGTATTAGAAACTACCAAGAGTAATGTAGTTCAGCCAGTTTCAGAAGAGGGAAGAAAATCTAAACCCAAAACAGGTAGGTATAAATGTAGTACTAATTTCTGTAGAATTTCAAAAGTAAAAGTCCTACATAGAAGCTAATTCATGC
The DNA here is from genome assembly GCA_004026665.1 of Murina feae. Classification (NCBI taxonomy): domain Eukaryota; kingdom Metazoa; phylum Chordata; class Mammalia; order Chiroptera; family Vespertilionidae; genus Murina; species Murina feae. The sequence continues at coordinate 11,919 of PVJC01009212.1, read as the reverse complement.
CAATGAACTTCTTGCCATTAACAGTTGAACACAGATAATATTGATCTCAGTTCTTTGCATAATGGTTTCAGCATATAGAGAAAATTGAATTGGTGAGGTAATAGTTCTTAATATTTAAGTTGGGGGGGGTTTCCTATTTAATTTTAGAAAGAACCTTCATTTTTTAATTTACTGACTACCTTATTTCTTAGTGATTATACATAAGTAGTATCTCTGTTTCTGTTTAAGCTGGTGATCAATGCTTTTTTTCTAATCATTGTTATAGATAAACAGCTTATCCAGTACACTGCCTTTCCACTTCTTGCGTTCCTTGATGGGAACCCTGCTTCTGCTGTTGAACAGGGGAGCACAGCATCATCAGAAGTTGTGTCCTCTGTAGATAAGCCCATAGAAGTTGATGAGCTTCTGGATAGCAGCCTGGACCCAGAACCGACCCAAAGTAAGCTTGTCCGCCTGGAGCCGTTGACTGAAGCCGAAGCTAGTGAAGCCACCCTGTTCTATTTATGTGAACTGGCTCCTGCACCGCTGGATAGTGATATGCCACTTTTAGATAGCTAAATTCCCAAGAAGGGGACTCTACATGTATATATTCATCAAAATGATGAACTATTTATTTTAAAGTATTATTTGGTACCCGTTTTTTTGTAAATTGCTTTGTTTTGTTTCAATTGGATACTGTGGAATCAAAAAGCACCTTTTGCTTTTCTCACTAACTACACAGTCTTGCAAAGCTTTCAGATATTACTCAGCTATATAGGTACACAAGATTTAATGCACATTATTGCATATCTTTAGGTTGGATTCAGATGGGCATTTTTTTCTGATTACAGTAAATTTGAATTATTTTTTATATATATATGCCCATTAACCCAGGTAAACTTTTGTTTGTTTTACTTGTTTGATACTGTCTGTTGGCATTGAGTGTAAGTCACTAAAATTAATGGTAGAACTCCTAAAGCTTTCTCTGTTCCAATTACTTTTACTAAGTATTTTTCACTTGGCTTATTTTTAAAACTGGGAACATAAAGTGCCTGTATCTTGTAAACCTTCATTTGTCTCTCTTGGTTCAGAGAAGTTCATTCATGTTCATCAGGAAAGGCAAAGTATACATGAGTGCTTGCTGTCTGATATGGTTCCAGTTCTGTATACCTAGAAGGGGATGGGATGGTGTCAGCCCATTCCACCTAGTTGGACTAGTTTTGAGTAAAAGTTTTTGGTTTGTTTTTTTGAACCATAATATTTAGTAAAATAAATATAATGAATGTTGCATTCTAGTGTTTATTATGTGTCTTCTTTGGAGGTGACATCCACATGAACCATTTTTTCCCCTTTTCATAAGAAGTAGATAGATTTAAACTGTAAACTGTGTTGTCCTTTCTTAATATGAGTTACATCATGATCTTTGTGCCTCATCTCAAAAGATAGACTGTATTGCAAAAAGGGAGGAATATAAAGTCTCTAAACTTAATGTTTTATTATAGTTCTTCATTTAAAAATTATAGTGGCTTTCTTTCTGTTACTAATAGAGAACTGAGAGAATTATGCCTCTCATTGTTGCAAATAAGTTAAGAACATTATCACTGGATGCCACTAAGGGCCTATAACTTTCGTGCTGAGAGAAAGTCAGGTCACTTTGTCTCTTTGGAACAGGTGCTCAAAGGATTATAGAGCCTTAATGCAAGACAAGACCAACTCTTTCATCACTTGAAGATCAGGCAGGGAGCTGGAAGCAGTATGGTGCCTGAATATTTTATGGGGCTACTTAATGAGGTATTACACAGGTGGCTTCCCTATTGGCCATATTCTGTCTCGATATCTTGGAATTTCTCTTGCTGTGATGCAAAAATTCAAAGTAAAGCCTAGCACAGAGGAATAGAAAACCCTTTCTTAGCAGATTCTAAAATATTTGGCTCACACAATGGGATCTTAGTGAACTAATTAAAGACCTCAGAACAGTTTTCTGCATAAGCTTTCTAGACGTTTTCAGGTGAAAAGAGTTGAGAGACTTAGAGGAGAGAGAACTTTAGAGACCTTTTCTTTTTCTCTTCCCTTCCTTACTGGGATATGATCAAGTTACTTCTTGGGGACATTTTGGAGCTGTGGAAGTATTCTAAAATGATTGGAAAACTTTATATCCCTTAGTAATTTTAAGTTGACATTTTAAGATTCAGAATGGATAGAAGGTAAGGTGTTATCTATTTTGTCTAATGTGAAAAGAATAATTGTTAAGGGGATAAAGCCTTGTCCTGAGGCACTTTTCAGGCAGATCAAGTTTAGGAAAGTACGCATGAAAATTGGAGATCTGGAAACTGATTCCTTTAAAAATAGTTTGGTTTGTGTTTACACGAAGTCTCTGTGTACTACTTGGAAAACAAATTACCACCATATGAAGACAGTTAATTTAGAGGGCAACTCCCATCTCCATCCCTCTCCAACTTTATTTTACCTCAATGAGAGAAAATAGGAGGTAGCTTGTAACTTAGAGAGCGAAATGTTTTTTTCAAGGTGTGTTGCTACAGCTGGTCCTCCAGTATTTAATTCATTGTTGTTTCATTATAATGTTGATGAGGAAATCAATTCCCAGCTGGGGCCACTGTGTAGTTTGCATGTTCTCTCCATGTCTGTGTGGATTTTCTCTAGGACTCATTTCCTCCTATGTCCCAAAGATGTGCACATGAGGTTAGTCACTGTCAATAAATGGTCTCAGTAGAGTGAGTGTGGGTGGGGGTATGAGTGTGCCCCGTGATGGAAGGGTGTCCTGTCCAACTTTGGTTCCCACCTTGAGCGCTGAGCTGCTGTGATAGGCTCTGGCCACCTGCACGTGAACTGGAATAAGCAGACTAGAAAATAATTTTTATTAATCTTTCTTAAATGTATGTATAGGACACATTCCTATGTGTAATACTACAAGTATTTTGGGTCTTTATTTAGAAGTTTGGTGATGTTTTTGTTAACAGAAATATGCCAGATGAACTTAATCAATTAGATAAAGTTGGTTTTGTTGTATGATGCTTTGATGAACATGTACAGAATCCTACATTGAAGAATTAGCACCTAGACCTTTGTTTCAAACATACATGAATTTTTTTTTTGAGAACTGGTTGCACATTGAGCAATAGAGCAAATCAACCGATTTCAAGAAATTGGTATTATACAGACTACAAATTAGCTAGACTTTGATAGTTCTGAGGAAACCGTGCCTGGTATTTTGTAGAGTCCCGCAATTTGGGGTTAACTTATGTGTGTTTTTTTCATGGTTAGATTGGGGTTATTAGGTTTTGGGAAAGACTACAGAGGTGAAGTGCCATTTTCAACATACGTCAGGGTACATACTGTCAATGTTAACTTTTCACCATTAACCTTAACTTAGATTGAAATGTCAAACGGAACATTTCTATGAGCCCAAAGGTTCAACAATATCTTCCATGCCATCTCAAAAACCACCCAGGTGGCCCATGGCACCACTGCCTTACACACAGCCATGTATGTGTTTTTGTCTGCAGCTACAGATTTTGAACTCTACAGCTTTGCAATCAGTGAGCCACTTCCATATATGGAAAAATTAACAGAATCTCTCTTTATGCTATTATATATCTTAGAAAATTGAGGGTGAAGGAGTAGAACTTTTGCTCAGTCAATAAGGATGCTTTTAGAGATGTCACTGGGCAGTACTAAAAGATACAAACAACATTGGTCAAATACAAATTAAACACTTGCTCTGCAGAGACCCTGTTAAGAAAGACAAAGATGGAAAGACAAAGCTACAGACTGGGAGAAAATATTTGCAAACTGCATATCTGATAAAGTACAAGTGCCTAAAATATATAAAAAAACACTCAAAAAAACAGTCCAATTAGAAAAAGGCCAAAAAGACATGAATCAACATTTCACCAGAGGACACATGGATCACATATGTGTACATGCAAAGCTACTGTCCATTAGCCATTTGGGAAAGGCAAATTAAAACCACAACGAGATGCCACATTTCTCTCGGGACAGCTAAAATAAGTGACGCCAAATGCAAAAATTCAAAGAAACCAAACTCATATCAAAGGTGTGACTATGAAATGCTACTGTCACTCTGGAAAATAGTTTGGCAATCCTATGTAATAAAAAGGGTGATATGCAAATTGACCCTAACAGAACAACTGGCAATGACTGGTCACTATGACACACACTGACCACCAGAGCGCAGATGCTCAATCCAGGAGCTGCCCTCTGGTGCAGTGTGCTCCCACAGGGGGAGCTCTGCTCAGCCACAAGCCAGGCTGCCTGCTGCCAGCACAGCGGCAGCAGCAGCAGCGCTAAGGATGTCTTACTGCAGCTTAGGCCTGCTCCCCCCTGGCAAATGAAAATCCCCAGAGGGGTCCCCTGACTGCCAGCTTAGGGCCGATCCCATGGGGAGCGGGCCTAAGCCAGCAGGTGGACATCCCCTGAGGGGTCCCAGACTGTGAGAGGGCACAGGCTAGGCTAAGGGACCCTTGAGTGCACAAATTTTTTTGCACCGGGCCTCAAGTTTCTTATAAAACTAACACTTAACCCATCCACAAGGATTCCTCTATCCCTTCATCCCTAACTCTGGGGAACCAGTAACCTGTTCTCCATTTCTGTAATTTTACCATAGCAGGCATGCTGTGTAAATATAATACCCTATATGACCATTTAGGGTTAGTTTTCATAACCCAGCATACTGCCCTGGAGAATCATTCAAGTTATACCAATAGTTTACTCTTTTTATAGTTAAAGTAGTATTCCATGATACGGATGTACCACTGTGTTTAACCCTTCACCTGTTGGGCTATTACCAAGAAAGCTTCTATATACATTTATGTAATTTTTTGTGTGTGAACCTTAGTTCTGGGTAAACATCCAAGAGTTTTGTGTATAATATTGGAGAAACTCAGACCATTTCAAATGAGTTATTGAATAAAATGTAATAAAACTTCTAATTCATATGGAATAGAGCATTTTATTAAAATTTTTATATTTTTTTAGTAGGGGATTTAAAAAAATACTATCCTAAGAATAGGAGAAAGAAGCAACAAATGGCAACTTAGGGGGAAAAATGTCTGGGGGATACAGCAAGTGTAGAATTATCTACCAAGTGAATTAAAAATATTCTCCAAACTAAGCTGGTCCACCTAAGAGTTCTTCAAGAGAACCCAACTTTAATCACCTTTGAGATCTAATGTTAGGGGTTACTTTCAGAGGACAAAAAGAGAATGTCACCTTTAAAACAATTTTTCAGGAGAGAAAATGGTCAGTTAACCCTCCAGTGCCAGGTTCACAGAAGGAACAGGTCCGAATATTAAAGTCACCTAAATTTGAGCTGATAAAGAATTAATACACTGCACACTTTCTCTTAATTCATTTATTTAGAGAATACAGTTATTCAAATCATGGAACACAATATCAATACAGAATAAAGGGGGATTAAGTTGAATTGTATTTCGTTTAAGTTAATAAATATATTAAAAGAAGTAAATGTAGATTAATATACTCACTAATAACACAGGTAAAACTAAGTTTCTAACTGGCTGTTATACTGCTTGATTTTTAAGATTATAATAACCTACACATACTAGGTGGCAGCAGATACAAAAGCATTTTAAACATTTTTTGAACTGTATAGTATACCATAAGCAGTTTATTGTATAGCATTCCATCATTCTCATGATCTGTTTAAAAGTAGAAGGCAAGCTGGACACCAGCAATCCACATCAGATAAATTACCCACCAGTACTCAGGTGTAAAATCTATTATGTGTTTTTGTTTCTACTAGAAATAAGTTTTGAATGTCAGCTATTTTGGCTTAGGACTTCCCAGCTTTGCCACTAATTAGCTATCTAAGTCTGTGCCTCAGCTGCTTCATTTTTAAAACAGGAGGATTGGACTAGATTTGTCTAAGTATCTACTGAAGCCTAGTATTTGCAGTTTCTTAATGTCCTGTCAAAAGTTTAACATCTTTGATTTTCAAAATGAACTTTTAAGGTGATTTTCACCAACTTTCTTCCAATTCATGATTATCCTTTCCAAAACCTTTGTCTACATCCTTCAGAGTTCCCAGCATCTCCATTGACCCCTTACTTTCGCACGTGTTTACAATGACCAAAACAAGGTTCACTATGTTGGTGTGGAAGGCCATCTCTACCCAAGGAAGATTATAACCTGAGTATTTAATTTAGTGCTCACCATCAATCTGAGTTTCTCTGAAATCTCAATCTTCATCATAATCTACACTGTTGTCCTTCAAACACTCCCCACCTGTATAAGTTTCCTATATTTACATAATGGAAAAACCTGAAGAGATTTTTCAGACAACGGTCATTTAAGTGACTTGTTTACATAATTTTTAAATAGCCCATGTTCTTTGCAGAACCAGAAGACTTATCTTTTATTCCTGTAAAGCAAGGCATCAAGTATTTCAAAAGGCAGCCACTTCCTTTTATACTTTCTAAGCTTAAGTTCTAACAAAATTTAAAAATCAAATTGTCAAGTTTTCTTTTTACTATTATGTTCACAGGTACAGAACAAGATGGACCTAATGTCCACTTTCCCTAACTTTCCACCATACTCATAAAACCTCTGTGATTCATTCTAACAAACCTATTAATGCACTTGGCAAGAATATAATGAATAAAATGGCAAGCAGCAAAATCTCATGCCAGAACACTGGAGAAGTTTTATGGGAAGCACACACATAACTTTAAAAAAGTTGGAAATACTATTAATTTCCAATAGACAATGATTAAACTGGGACTTGCATGCCAGAAGTACTGTTTAGTCAAAATCACGATTTGTAAGAACAAGTGGTGCCACCAGTGTCCAAACATAGAGTACGAGGCCGATCCAACTCGAAGAGATTTTCACCCAGACAGCTGTCCACTGACTTTTCATCTCATGAGAAGGCTCATACCTGAAATTTAAAGAAAACAAAAAGGAGAGGTGTTGAAGCATCCGCCATCAAGCGACCTCATTACTTCAGAAGTGTTCTTTGTATAGTTTGTGGTAACAGGTACTGTAGTTGCTGACTTATCTGTTGCCTTGCTTTCCGTACTAACTTTAATAATGTGAAGCTAAAAAGCAATTAATTTTCTTAAAGGAGTAAAAGCCATGCATCTAAAGTAGTCATTTTACATTAACACTCAGAGGCTTCCTGTATTTCTAGCTTAGTGAGTATGACATAGCAGAGAAACGGAGCATAACCTCTAGCTAAGATGTTATAACCAGAAGATATATCAACCCTGTGCTGTACAAAGAGTATGATCTGTTCAAAGCACATACGGGAACTCACTCCTCTCCCTCAGCCCCTCTCAGGTTTAAGACTGGGAAGGATATACATCCCAAACCGAGCTGATTTTTGTGTTAATGAAACGCAGCAGGTGTACTTTTGGTCTCGAGTCTAACATTTACTCTTATTACCTGTGAGCCAAAGCTGTGAATTACTGAGAACTATGTGGATTCTTACAACTTAGTAGTGCGCTGTAGAAATTTTTTTAAATGTTCATTTTTTCATTAGTAAGTGCTAGTAAAGGCTGCTCTCAAAGAAATGAAGCAGAGTAATTTTTTTCTAAATTTTTTGCTGGTACTTAAAAAAGTCTTATTACAAGTTAAAGGTATTATGCATTAAAAATTATTAAAAAACTGAACTGCCCAAAACATATCGTTCATCTGAATCTTAGATCCAGTCTTTCAGTAAACATTTGGACAAAATTTGAATTTTCAAAAATAAAATAATATAAATCGCTACTTCCTCTCATCAGAAAAAGATTTATGGATTAGTTTTGAAGTAATAAAAAATAGCATAAATTAGTATTGAAGTCGTTCTATGGAACCATCTACATTAATGTATTCACACTTCAATTTTAAAGCCTTAATGATAAGGTTTGAACAAACCAGAAGACTTATCTTTTACTGTATTTTGTCGGGAATTTAAAAAATAACAAGCTAAAGTATTTCAATGTTTGTTATCACAAAAGCACAGAAGTCTGCATTTCACACACTAATTTCAATATTCATTTCGCGATAGTTTTGAAATACATTAAAGGATAAAAAAGTACTTCGTACCATATTTTGCAATGGAATTAGAAAAGGCTATGAGGATTTCCACATGCAAAGTTTCAAAAACTATCCGCACCTGTACCAGTTGGTAAGGGTCATCATGATGTACAGGGAAGCCAGGAAGAGCATGAAGTGAAAGAAGGCGTAACTGTAAGTGACACCATCCCTTTCATTGTCCACAGCTCGGTGCGCGTCATCTCCGTCCTCGAGGGACCCGTCACTCCTGGGCCCCCCGTCTTCTATTAACGTGGATTCATCACTGGTTAGAGTCAGTTTATTTACCTGACTGTTGTTTGAAGTACGGATGCTGAATGGAAAGACAGGAAAAGAGAAGAAAAAGGGCATTAAAAATGATTTATAAATGAATAGCTATAGACTTTTTGTCTGAAAAAACTCAATTAATTTTTCTTACCTTGAATAAAACACACACAATAAAAAGAGGATTAGTCCTATAATTCCTTGAGCATGCCACCACTGGACAGACTCTCCCTCCTTTGGGACAATTCTTGTTGTGTTGTACCCAATTATGCTTAGTAGACTTGGGTTGCAATCTGTTTCTGCAATGTAAATTAAGATTATAACCTAATTGAGTATTCAATTTAGTACCCACCACCAATCTGAGTTGATATGTTACAATAGTTAAAACATTATTTTTCAAGGTATAATTGTAGATCTTTTTAATTCTTTACACCCTTACAAATTCAAAAAGGTTTTCTGAAAAAGGGCACAAGTATAACAACAGAATACTTTAAGACATTGACCTTCCAAGTTTTATATTGTTATTTTACAGCAGTGCTTGGAAAAGTTAAATAATTTCACTTCCAACCTCAGGCAGAGTGAGAAATATTAGTAAACTCTCAAAGTATAAATGAATCTCTCGCTGACTTAGGAATTCAAGTGTTCCACACCAAAATTCATTAACTTTTTACTCTATATTGTGATATATCAATAGTGACTATGAAGTTTACCAATCTGTCAAAGTCCATTGTTATAAAAGAAATAGCTTACACATAATACCAATTATTAGAATATTAGCAAATGCTTTGTGCTAATACATTAAGCCATAATGACCTGACACTTATTCAGTTTAATTCTCCTGAGATTAGAGTTGGTAAAGTATTCAGTAAAGTTTACAAAATGCTTGTTTTTTTCAGAAAACAGTAATTCCTCAACCATTTTTTCACCTCAAATGACATCTATCATCTTCTATTCCCATGAAATGCAATGTAACTGACCTATAAAGAGATTCATTACAAAGCTCAATTATATTCACTTGCAAGGCAGTAATAGATAAAAATAATCTTCAGTGAAAATAACTGTACTGTCTATAACTGAATATTTTATTTCTTCAACTGAATCCATATTTTATTTCTTATATGCACTGTGCAAATTAGGTATATTTCTTGTCATGTTCATGTAATTTCTTATAATTCTGTTAATGAAAGAAACTAAAGTATTTAGCAATACATCAAAGATGGAAATGGTATTATTTCCATACTCTAATCCTCTAGGAATGTAACTGTCTTTTCCACCCACCATAATAGTTGATCCCCTTTACCCAGTTTGCCCTTCCTCTAGCACCCCTTGCCCTGGTAACCACCAACATGCTGTCTGTCTCTATGAGTTTGTTCTTTTGTTGTTTTTACATTCCACGGACGAGTGAAATCATGCATTTGACTTCATCTTTAAATAGCTTAATTTCACAAAATGACCATCTCTGGAAAAAATAAAAGTTGCAGGATTGCTTTAAAAAAATAAGCCCAAGCAAACAAAACAAACCTGGTTCATTGGTCATAGCAGACCATGTCAAATACATTGTGTAGACTGTAATCACTGAAGACTGTAATAAACCAGATCTCGGTTGCGATTCCTACAAAAATAAGCAATGGAGATAAATAATATAATTATCATCTAATATTTAGAAAAACTCAGCAAAGTACAAGTTTCATACAAACTAATTATATAAGGAGGAGCATACTTGGATTTTTGGCAGTATAGACATTACAGAAGCACCAAGGCAGAGGAGCATGTTGACACTGATGAATGCTTTATTTTCTGAACAACTGGCTGGATGAGTATAGTAAACAAAGAACAGGATGATAGCAACTAAAGACAGCAGATAATTCAGAGCTGTAGCTGATAACAAAGCTGTGGAAGAAATATAATCGGACAATTAGATTTTATCACAAATACTAGAAACTGCCTAATCTTGTTTTATTTATTATATGTAAGCAACTAACATTGTGAGCATTATGCAGGCTATAAAAGGAGGAAATGATATTCTGAACTTTATTACAGAACTTTATACTCTTTACATATAGCTCACTGCTATTATGTTTTCAAGTTAATAACATACTAATAGGATTGTTTTTAAAGGATAACTAGCCCAGACAGTGTGGTTTAGTGGGCGAGCAAATATTACTCTTTTTTTTAAAGAGTAATAACTAGCCTGGCCAGTGTGGCTCAGTGGCTGAGCATCCACCTATGAACCAGGAGGCCATAGTTTGATTCCAGGTCAGGGCATATGCCTGGGTTGCAGGCTCAATCCCGAGTGGGGTTGTGCAGGAGGCAGCCGATCAATGATTCTCATTGATGTTTCTCTCTCCCTCTCCCTTCCTCTCTGAAATCAGTATTTTATTTATTTTTTTTTTATTTATAACTGTCTGCTCCACTGTGGCAGTGTAGACCAGTGGGGTCAGACAAAAAAAAAAGAAAAAAAAAAAGAGTGCTAACTATATTATAGACCTTATAAAACAGTCACATACGCTTAAAATTATTAAAAAAAAAAAAAAAAAAAACACAGAAAAAGATAACTAGAAGAGGAATATTACTTAAGGTATTTTTGAATCTTTATTTTCCCCCTCACCCTTAATTTATCCCCCCTATATCCTCTTCTACTCTACCCCCTGCAATCACCACTGTTGGCTAGTCCATGAGTTCTTTCTCTGTTTTTTAATTTTGTTCAATCCCTTTTCTCCTAACACCCTTCACCCACCCATCAGAGCCATCTGCTTGCTAGTTCAGTTTGTTCATTACATTCCATATAGGAGTGAAATCATACTATAGTACTTGTCTTTCTTTGATTGGCTTATTTCACTTAGCATAATGGTCTCCAGGTCCAATTATGCCATCGCAAAGTAAAAAGTTCTTCCTGTATACAGCTGAGTAATACTCCATTGTGTAAATGTACCATAGATTTTCTAATCCACTTATCTACTGATGGACTCTTGGGCTGCTTCCAAATCTTGGCTATTGTAAATAACATTGCAATGAACACAGGGGTGCGTATATGCTTTTGAATTAGTGTTTTGGGTTTCTTCAGATAAATTCCCAGAAGTGGAATTGCTGGGTCATAAGGCAGTTCTATTTTTACTTTTTTGAGAGAACCCCATACTGCCCCCATCTTCAAAATTAAGCTATCTTGAAGATACTCTGTAAGACAAAGATTTACCTGCATACCAACATCTTGAGTTTCCTTCTTCCATTTTTTCAACCCATGATTCATTCCACGAATGGGCAAAATCAATAAGTAAGACAAGCTGTATGAGGATGAAACAAAAGGCACCTGCCATGCCTACATAAAACCACACTGAAAGAAAAAAACATACACATGAGTAGCTGGTTCATTTTCTATTACTTGTCACTACTGCAATATACAAAAGGGGAAATACAATCTATACTAATAAAAGGATAATATGCAAATTGGTCAGGACACCTTCACAATAATGACCCAACAGCAGGCTGTGTGGGGCGACCAGGCCGGCAGGGGGGTTAGTGAAGGATGACCAAATGACTGAACAGCAGGCTGCATGGGGCGACCAGGCCAGCGGGAGGGGGGGAATAGGCAGTGAGGGGTGA
>PVJC01009211.1:0-46410 GCA_004026665.1 Murina feae | reverse complement strand
GCTCTGATTGGCTGGTGGGCGTGGCTGTGAGCAGAGGCTCAGCCAGCCTAGGCAGGCAGTTGCAACAGAAGCCTTTGGTTTGCTCTAGCTCCATGGCTGTTGGCCTCCATCTTGGCTGGGTTAATTTGCATACAGCCGCTCTGATTGGCTGGTGGTAACGGTCAATTTGCATGTTTCTCTTTTATTATATTAGATGGTATCATGGAATAGTACCATGAACCCATGGGCACCATTCTGTTGCTTTTTCAGGGGGAAATAATGCTCACATCTGAAAATATTTAATCATAGAATGACATGTTTACAAGGGTCATTATGAACTCTGTAGAGAAACCCCTTCCTTTCTAACAAGGGGAAAACAGGGCTCCTAGGGAACAGGACCCACCCAGGAAAAACCCATGATTCTCAGCAAAGATGTGCAGAGTCCATAATTCATATCTTCTCCACAATCAACGTCTTTGACAGATGGTCTCCTTTTTCTTTAAATTCTCACCTGAGAACATTTGTTCCATTGATTTTTTTAGAAAGAGAGTTGAAGGGATGGAGGAGGGGTGAACAGACAGAGAGAGAGAGAGAGAGAGGAAGAGGAGGGAGGGAAGCATCGATTGTTTGCCTCCCACATGCCCTGAATGGGCCGGGGATTGAGCATACAACTGAGGTACATGCCCTTGACTTGGGAATCCACGACCCTTTGGTCTGTGGGCCGATGCTCTAACCACTGAGCGACCAGCCAGGGCAGTAACCAATTTTTTTACTGAGCTACTTGAAATCTGAAGTGTTCTGTGGAAAGTGGTAAAATATGATGCTTTGTTTTTCAAATTCTGGCCACAGAACTGCTTTACATACTCTTAAAAATTGCTGAGGACCCCAGAGAGCTTTGTTTATGTGGATTATTTCTATGAACAAATGTTACAAATTAAACTGTTAAAAATTTTTAAGGACAAGAATATACAAACCCACATACTATTAGCTTCATGCTGCCATCAGCATGCAGCATGAAACTTCCAGAAAACTAAACTGTATACTAATAAGAGAATGACAGTAAAACTGTCTTAGTGTCATGAACATAGTTTCGGCCTTGTAGATGCCCACTGCTGGGATGAGAACCACTGCTATTATGGTACAAATTTTCGCTCTGTCACTTACTAATGGCCAAGCTGCTTAGCCTCCCTAGGATTCAGTTTTTTCATCTCAAAATGTGTACAACAGTGTCTATCTTATAGGTGTAAGGTTAGTATTCCATGAAATAATGTATATCAGTACTATTGCATAGTTCAGGGTAAACAGTCAGTACTGGGAGCTGTTAGTAAATGGGGTTTGTATCTGACTGGCTTATCTATGCCCAGCGGGTATTACATCATCAGTCCTACTGAGGTCCGATCCAGCCGGTTCTTCCATCTCCGAAATTTCCACCCATTTCCAAGTAAAGTAATATTGTTTTAATAAAAATGCCAGTTTTCTAAAGTGACTGTGACTGAGCAGAGAAAGAAGATAACTTAATAGTAATTTAATACTTTTGTAACTTCTCAGGTGTTTCGATTGATTAAAGAGGTAGACTGACGTATTTTATTTACATGACTCAGATTTCAGCAATAAAATATATTTTCGCAGAATAACCTACTCTATAAAGGTGGTATTTGTACAAAGGAAGAATTGGGCTCAAGAGCTGTTACAACAAATGTGACTAAAGTTAGTATCCCTGATCTCCAAAACAATTTTCAGGTGTAAGCTAACGTAACTTATTTCTGGTCTCTTTTAAATGCTGACATTCCAATGAGACAGAGAGTGGGGAATTTGCTGAGACCTGATTTGGTTCAATGATATATGAATAGCCATTGTTTGTGGGGTAGGGTATATTTTGTAAGAAAATGTCTTGAAATATATGGAAGAGATATAGGTCTAAAATTTATCTTGGATCTGTATGCAATTAAGCATAATATGATAATATTTGCAATTGAATCCTCAGGAGTACCTTGTTCTTATTCTTGCTGTTAATAAGGTGTCCACTTTATTAATTTGGTCACCAAAGACCTATGTTTATATATGTTATGGATTGAATGTCCACAGAAAGTGAATTGGAGGGAAGGGACAAGGGATACAAAAATACCTAGATTTTTCCTTTTTGAGAAAGTGAAAAAAAAGAAGAGACAAGTTCAAAGGCACCTGAAGCTTTTTTTCTACAGCAATGTCTATGGTGTGTCTACTAAACTTATTACTTCTAGGGAATCTCTCCATGGAAACTGAGGGTTAGCATTGGAGCCTGACTCTGCTAGACTTAGGGCCGTCTGCTAGATGAGCATGGGAGGTCTACCTGTGCTCAGAAAGCTTCGGTAGGGAATGAGTGTGACTTGATTCTACTGACCAAAACATCCATATTCCAAGTCACAAGAATGAACCTTGGATGAGGACATTTTTTTAGGTGAAATGCACCATAGAGGATAAATATTACAAGATTCCACTTCTATGAGGTGTCTAAAATAGTCACATGCATGGTATCAAAGAGAAGAATGGTGGTGGCCAGACGCTGGAGTTAGAGGGAATTGGAGAGTTGCTAATTGCTGAGGAATAAAATTTCAGGTAAGCAAGGTAATTAATTTCCAGAAATATGCTGGAAAGCACTGTATCTATGGTTAACAATAGGTATTACACACCAAGACATTTGTTAGAGGGAAAAGTATTCTTACCACCATAAAATAAATAAGTTCTTTAAACTACTCTTTTCTCTGAACCTTGCAGATATATGTACTGGCTCCTGAATATAACAGGCAGCATTGTCAGACCTGAGGCACATGGCTGCAGGGCTTCCTCTGAGATCTGTAACCAGGTATGAATGACCCAGGAAAATCCTGACTAGTTTCCCTGGTATGTGTCAGAGCAGTTTATGTAAAACCCCCAACTAGCTGTGAATTATTGAAGTAGGATCTTCCCTGTGAGATTTGAGAGGACATCTTGTGAGTCTTAAAAGCAAAATGCCAATGTTTGCTGTTATCCTACTTGTTTTTAGAGAAATCTGCAATAGCAGGAAAAATAAGACTCTGGCCAACAATGAAGAGGGTCAATAGGGAGCTACTTCAGGCGAGGAGCCTGAAAGGACCCCTGCCAGGGGCTCCAGATGTTTCCTCTCGCCTTGCCTCATCTCTTCAGTTTTATCTGTCTTGTACTCTTGCCAATTTCTTCTACCTAACTGCACACTTCCCCGACCCGACCAATAAATACTCTCTGTAATGTCCTTAAATAAGTCAAAGGCTAAGAATTGAGAAAGGACCTGTTGACAGAAGGGTGCACCATGCCCCAAGCAGAATCTACTTATCCACAAGTGTAAAAACACATCCTTATCTGTTCTCCACTCACTGAATGACATTTCCACGCCATCTCCAGAAGGTGTTTGTGTGCCCATGCCAATGGTCTTTCTGAAGCCATGGAGTGAAGAGAGAATTTTCCCCAGAGGGCACAAGAGTATGTATGTTGGAGCCAACCAGACGTTTCCCAGGCTCCGGTCTTGTCCTGCGAGCCAGCAATGAGCAGATGTTAGCTTCTTCTGATGCACAAGGAAGAAGAATACAATGTTCTCACCATCCTGATGTCATCTCCGATTGTTGTTTTTGCTGTCCTTCTAAATAATAGGGTTTCTGGCATGAAGACTTATCTCAGGACTCAGCCCAGCCGTGTTCTGAGATCCCAGGCCTCAACACTGATGGATTTATGCAGGTTGTGATTCTCTGACTAATTTGCTTTGAATGAGATGAACACTTGGGAAAACCAAAATGTTATTTCCAAGATTTTACATCCTAATGGGAAATACAACAGGAAATATATAGAGAGAAAAATATTTTTTCACCTCTGAATGTCAAAATGGACTTTTTGTTTGTCATTAAATTAATGGGGAAAAAAAAGATAACCCGGTTATACTTCTTCTTTGCACAAAAATTGCAAGACCTTGCAATACTGTTTCTTCACTTTTTGCTCATGTAAGTGATTTTAAACATTTTCCATGTGTCTGGAAACAGAATGATTTCATGACTTCCCAGTTGTGCTATGTGAATGTGTAGGTTAGTGCTTTTGCTCTGCAAATCTCTGTGTACTTCTATTAAGGAGCCCAGAACTGAACCTCTTTCAAAGGAGGTCACAACAGGGGAGGTCACCTGGAAACCCAGGACCAGAGGCGGATGCCATTCCTGACTGTCTCCTCCTTTACTCCTGCGTGGCAATGCCCTGTCCCCCGAGGAGGAATTGTGATCCTGACTTTGCAGACAAGGAAACTTTGGTGGGGGTGGCTGGGTAACCTGTCTAAAGGAATAGAACCAGTAAGTGAGGAACCCATGTCTGACCACTTGCAAGAATCATTCATTGCTTCGAGTACTTCATTACAGCCCCATAAGAGGGTTGGGGTGGCGGGGAGGTGTTCTGAGGACCAGCAGTTAGTGTTGGTCTGGACATTTGGATGAAATGAAGTAAAACCTGTGGAGAGTTTCTGCAGTAAAGTTACCTTTTGCTAATTCTTCAGCCCAAAAAGTTCCTCAAATACATCCAACTTCAGGGGGCTTGCCCACCCTTGCCTTGCTCTGTCAGGAATGGTCCTCTGTAGGGTCTCAGTGGGGAACAGCTCCATGCGGTTCCTCCACCAATGGAAGGGTGAGGGGAAGGACAGGGCTGCCTGGCTGCTGCTGACCAAGACCCAGTGGTCCATATATATCCCCTGCCACCTGGAGGCTTCCCTTTCTTCACTTAAGCCAGTTTTCTTCTAACTCTGTGTGTTGGTGAAAAGGAAGAAGATGTGATTGAAAACTGGGTCACATGTCCCATCAGCATGCCCGAAGCACTCAAAGGCACTCAGTTTGGTTTTTAAGAACTTCGGTAGATCTGTACTTGGAAATGATCTTTTAGTTATTCTATTCCCTTAAAAAACAGAATTGTTTGCATGAGCAAGTCACACAAACTCTCTAGGCCTCACAGTCACCTAAACATTGAAATGAAGAGGGTGACAAAGTTTTTAAAACGAAGGTCTGCAAAATCCAACACACACACACACACACACACACACACACACACACATTAAGGCCAGAATGTAGAAACAAGTATATGGTGCCGACCGTAAGCTCTTCAAGGGCAGGGACCACCTCTCTAATTTCTTTTGATTCCTCTAATGCTTGGTGCTTAGCGCCGAGCAGGTGTTCCTAAGCCTTCTTGGCTGTCGAGCCAAGTGCTAAGATGCAGAAGCTTTATTTGTCCACACCAATCTGTGCTTGGGACCTTCCCTGCCAAAAGGGGCCAGTGAATTAAAGATTCCATAATTAGACACCGTGCTGCCCCGGGCACTCTGTCCCTCCTTGTCAGTGTCCCCACGATGGCACATGACAGTTACCGGTCTCTCTGAACCACCTGTTCAGCTGATAGGAATGTTAATTTTACTTTATTTTTATTCTTGACAGAGGAAAACACATTATTCAAGCCCATTGAAGAATGGCTGCCACTTAGAACTCAAGAGAGGGATTATTCCCCCTTTCAACTGCAAGGGTAGGGCAGTATAAATGACAAAACTGAGAAAAGGCCAGTCTGCCAGTGAAAATCAAGTACATGTAGTGTAAATAGTCTGGAAAGGGACTTATATATACTTTAATTCCATTT
Organism: Murina feae; assembly: GCA_004026665.1. Taxonomy (NCBI): domain Eukaryota; kingdom Metazoa; phylum Chordata; class Mammalia; order Chiroptera; family Vespertilionidae; genus Murina; species Murina feae. The sequence continues at coordinate 40,788 of PVJC01009211.1, read as the reverse complement.
ATTGGGTACTTATTATGTGTCACAAATTTTGTGTAGGACATGTTATTATTCTACTTTTCTTCACTAAACTCCTGTGACAAAGCTAGTACATTATTAGTCCATCTTAGAAATGAGAAAGTAGGTTTAGAGAGATAAAACAGCTTGCCCAAGGTCAAGGAAATGGTAACTGGTGAGCTGAAGTCTCTCTGATCCCTTTAATAACTATCCTCTCCTCTCTCCCATCGCCCTCCCATTTTTAAAAAGATTTTTTAATTGATTTTTACTGAGAGAGAACAGGAGAGGGAAAGAGAGAAACATCAATCTGCTGCCCCTGTCCCCACCCCTACCAGGGATCCAGCCTGCAACACAGGGCTTGAACCAGAAACTCCAACCAACTGAGCCACACCTCCAGTTTTGTATGTGGGGAGGGAGCAGGCTTCGGTGTGTTTCCCCTGCCTTCTCCTGGTCTACAGTTTGTGCTGAACAGATGAGTTAGTACTTTTCTGAAAAAGGTATTCTGGTTGTTTTGTTTGTAGGGTTCTAGAAGCTGGAGGTATTTTGTAATTTTTTTTTCAAGTGCTCGCCTCTTCCAACTCTGTTATTTTAGTTAAAGAAAGAAAAGAAGCCAGGATGGGAATAATAGCAATCACAAAGACATCACCATGTCTGCAGTTAGTGGTTATTGTTTCACTTGACCCTCATAACACACACTGGGAGGCAAGTGGGGCAGTGTGGCTGAATCTCATTTTACAGACAAGGAACATGTGCAGGATCCCTCAGATAGTGAGGAAAACACCATACTCAGATTCAGACCATTGATCCTAAGTTTGAGAGGCTTAAAAATACAGAAGAGTTGTGGTTTCAATACTCACTTCCCAGAGATTTCTAGAGGATTTGGGGCCGCTAGCAACCCGATTTCATCTCACTTCCTCGCCACTCCCAACTCTACTAGTAAACCTGGTTGTCAGTCCTGACCTAAGCAACTGTGGGGTTGGCAGGCAGCTCAGAGCAATGAAGGCCTTAGGCTCCATGGGAATTCCAACATCGGGGAGAGGCCCCAAAGAGCAGAGAAAGAGATAGCCTGGATAAGGACACTCTCAGCCAAATAGGTGAAGATAAAAAAAAACAAGTAGAGAAACCTGAGAGATATTTGCTGACTTTAATGAAGAAAATAAGACTGCTTAAGGGGATCCAAGGATAAACAAACAAAACAAAAACACTTTCCAACTAAAAACTGAGATTTATAAACTAAAATACTCAGTACAGAATTTGAAGGAGAGAATGAACACTGTTAAGATTCAAATTAATAAGACCAAGTGGGGAAAAAAATCTTAAAGCAAAAAAGAAAACACACCCAAAATAAACAAAAACAAACAAACAAACAAAAACACAAAAGGGAAAAAAATTATGAGGAAAAAGATCCTGAATGGTCAAGAAATCTAAGAGGGAACCAAGTTGGACTAGCACATGGGGTTCAAATCAGTAATGATGGAGAGGTTATTTGACTTGTTTATAAGTCGTGAACGTGTGTGTGTGTAATAAGTTTATAATCTAAGGTATAAAGAGGCACATCTGGGGAGAAACACATAAGTATATCTTGCACAGTTTGTATTACTCTATGTGAGTAGTGAGTATATGAGTGTGTGTGTGTGTGTGTGTGTATATGGTAGGCACCATATACTTGTTTCTACATTCTGGCCTTAATGTATATATATATATATACACACACACACACTAGAGGCCCAGTGCACAAAAATGTGTGCACCCGGTGGGGAGTGGTCCCTCAGCCTGGCCTGTGCCCTCTCACAGTCTGGGACCCCTTGGGGGATGTCGATCTGCTGGCGTGCCTGGCCAGCCTGTGTGAGGGGCAGAGGGCTGTTTCAGGCTGCCCACAGCCTCTTCAGGGTTCAGGTTCTACTGGGGTGCCTGGCTCGAAGCAGGTTTCTGGGGTTTGTTTATCTTCTATAATTGAAACTTTGTAGCCTTGAGTAGAGTGCAGGGCCACAGGGCTCTGGCTTCCTCCATTGCAACTCCAGCTCCATGGCCGCCGCCATCTTAGTTGAGTTAATTTGCATATCAGCTCCTGATTGGCTTGTGGGTGTGGCTTGTGGGTGTAACAGAATGAGGGTTAATTTGCATATTATTATTTTATTAGATTAGAAGAAGATTTGCCCCCCACCCCCCATGTCTTCCTACTTTGAGCTTTAAGTTTAAAGGCGTGATCTGTATGTCTGTGTTTTGTGTGGCTAGAGAGGTATTGAATTTTGATGACATTAATTTTTGCCTTTCTGTTTCATTTCTTTATCCTTGTACTCTGGCCAGAACTTTAGGCTTTTGACAAATACTTGTTGAATATGGGCTGCTTAGGGAGGAAAAGAAACCATGAGAAATGATCTTAGGGGGTAGGTGGGAGTGCCTAAGTTTTTCCCAGCTTAGTTGCTTCCAGGCAAAGTTGTGAAATGCCTTGATTCTGCATCCACCTGTCCATCCATCCACCCCCACCTCCAGACCTGGCAGCTCCTCCTTTATCTTGCTCTGTCAAGAGTCCCCCATCCAAAAGGGCACCAATCATTGTTTTCATATGTAAACCCTCCAGGAGCAGTTTGTGATCATTCTTTCGGTTCAAATCTGAAAAAAAAACAACCCAAAACATAACAAACAAAAACCTTCAAAGAACTACTTCTCTTTAAAGAGAAGAAACTTCAGTTATTATCAGGCTATGAAAGAAAGTGTTTGGGTTCAGCAGAGCCTCTCATGAGCTCCTCAAACAATAGGGATTGGCCCACAGAAGAATTATTAAGTAAGAAACACTAGCAAGTTGGAAAGGCAAACTCACTCAGTCCACAGGACAAAGGCACTGGGCCCACCAGCTGCAGTTTGGGTGGAGTGTTATCAAACAGAAAGAGTTCATCTACTGGGTGCTAGCAAGGCCACACACGAACCACGAGAATTGCAGTGGAGCAAGTTTGGCTATTTTATTAGGAGTGGTGCCACCCAGGAGAGGGGAAGTTAATGCTCAAAAACTGGAACTCTGCATGTAGGTTACAGATCATGTAGGGCAACATCATGCGATGCTGTAGATCAGGAATTCAGTGTCGTGCTGGAAGCTGGTTGGTTGGGGGTCAGGGTAATGAGTCATTTCTCCAGGCTTTGTAGAGAGCTCCGAGGTCTGTTCCGGTGTCCCTCTGTCCCAACTCATGGGAAAGCAGCCAGGAATCGTTCTACCTTAGGGCTGAGGAACTGAAACATAACTTGGGTCAAGAAGTTTTCTTCAGCCAGTAGAGGTCCAGACCGTTAGCCAGGGCCAGGCTGCCTGTCCTCTGCTGCCTTGGAGGTTATTGATTATCTGGGGGAAATGTTGAATCTTTGAGGAGTAGAGAGAGAGAAAGAGAGAGAGATGATTTGTGGAGCTCAGATTTAAAGCTAAACATAATCAAAGCCAATAATGACCTATTGGCTTCACATCCAGAAGGCTAACCAGGCAGATATTGGGTGCAATTTCCTTTCTGCTCTCCCCCCTCCCCACGCCTCCGACTTACCCAGTTTTAGAGTAGCAAACCGTGTATAAAATGCTCTGCTTCTTTAAAATGGACTCAAGAAAGGGCAGTCAGAGGAGCACACAGCCCATATGGAGGAATATTCAACCTGGAGAAATTGAGCAGAAAGAAAAGTAAGCAAACAGCCAAGAGGCCTTCCCATTAGTATTAGTTTAGGCATGAAAGTGAAACCTGACAACACAATGAAAACAGCAGTCAAGGACCTTGGTTGTAAGAACAGAAGAGAATCAGGAAGAATTAAAGAGCTGGGAAACTCACAGTGTGAAAGGGAAGGTGGGGTAGGGGGTGGGAAGTGCTTCCCCAGAGCCAGGCATGACTAGGAGAGGGGAAGAGGTTGAGCTGCCAAGGAGGTGGGAGCAGGTGTGGGGCCTGTGAAGGGGCCTGTGTCTGAGACCAAGTGGAACTGCATTGTCTGCAGAGTTCCTTGAATCCAGATCAACGTGGGAGATAGGGAGATTGAGGAGTCGAGGGGTCTACAGAGTGGGGCCCCAGTGTCTGCTCTCTCTTCACTTGCCTCCCAGATGGTTGTTCGGCCTAAAGAGAAGGGTGAATGTTTGTTTGTGTGAAGTTATAGCAGAGCCTTAACTGATGATAATTTCTCTTGCTTCTTTATTCTCAAGACAGTTAGAAGTCTGGAAGTAACTCTATCCTTCACCAAACTTGAGTCAAACACCTCTGAATTCCCTTCCCAACTAGGCCTCCTCCTCTTTTGGACTTGCATGTCCGTCTTTAACAAGAATTCTGTCAAGTTGATTTAGCAGAACTCCCCCCTCCTTGCTATTGATCACCGTTGATATCGGACCCATTTCTTCATTCCCTCCCCTCCCCAGGTAATGTTTGATCACACTGGTCTGCCTAGAGCAAGAACCTTGTTAGGTTGATTGAGCCAGAATCCCCCTTATTCCTGATGTTTCTTCTTAGAAATTTTCTGTCCATACCCCCCTCTGCTCCTACACATCCCATTTTCCACGTTGCATACAGAATGTTGTATTCATGGTCCCCTTGAATCACCTGGGGAGGTCTAAAAGAATGCTGATGCCTGGGTCCCAGCAAGATTCTCATTTAAGTGCTCTGCATGTGACATGGGCAATGGAGAGTCTTTATATATTTTTATTGATTTCAGACAGGAAGGGAGAGGGGAGAGAGAGAGAAACATCAATGATGAGAGAGAATCATTGATTGGCTGCCTTCTGCACACCCCCTACTGGGGATCGAGCCCGCAACCCCAGCATGTATCCTTGACCGGAATCGAACCCGGGACCCTTCAGTCCACAGGTCAATGCTCTATTGGATTGCCAAACCAGCTAGGGTGAGCATGGAGAGTTTTAAAAGCTCTCTCCTACTACAAAACCCTAATGCAAAACCTGCAAAATCCTAATATCTGTCCTAATTGTTCCCTGATGAAGTCTGCCTTACAGTTTTAATAAGTGTCATGAATAATTTTTTCTTTGAGAGAAGACCGGGTCAGTATTTTCTGATAACATGGGAAAGAGCAAAAGCAAATGAATTGAAATGAAGAAATCATTTGAAATGTATCATTCAGACCCAAGGGTGTGTTTTCACTCTGTTGGTACTGTTCTCTTCTCTCTTCTCCTCCCCCTTTCAATCCTCTAACTCCATGAGCTCCCAAATGTGGATAGTTTATAAATGCAAAATTTTGAAGATGAGGTCAGACTTTTGAAGCCTAGTACAGGCCTTCCTTCTCTCCTAGATCAGTGCTTCCATGCAATATGAATTATAATGTGCATTCATATTGCATTGGAGACTTATAGTTGCCAGCACCTTTGCAATAGCACTGGGCGTTTGCTAAAATGGCACTCAACAATTGTTAGTAAACTAAATGCAACTCAGATAAGCCTCTTGCAAAGTAAGAGTTAGGATTTAAATTTATAACCATACTTCTCATATTTCTCTGCTGGTAACTGTTCATTCTGAGGGTTCAGTCAAGCAAGATTTCAGAATGACTTAATATGAGTGCTCCCATACCTTCCATCGCTTTCCCTTGAAGTATTTCTCAGCCAACGCATCCTTACCTCTTTTCCAAACTACGCTATATTTTCCATGCTGGGGTGGGAGAGAGTGGTGGTCAAGGAAGGAGGTGGGACATGAGTCTTTCGTTTCCTGCTGAGCTAATGGAAGCTTTTCCTGCCTGACCTTCCCTTAGAAAGAACTGCTGCTAAGGCATATATTGACAGCAGGGAGAGACTGGAGCTAAGGGTAGGGCCGGAAAAGATGTGCAGACCTTTCGGAAAAATCCAAAGGAAAGTGCAGGAATTGCTAAATTTAAATGGATATTCTTTGGGATGCTTTTTTGAGGGTAGTTAATCTTTTAACTCAAGATTTAAGTTGGAAAGGTTTATGGTTATAGAGAAGAAGAGGAAGGTTCAAATAGCTTCTTTAAAAAATGAACAGAAATATAATCCTCACCCCCCAAAACTCTGCACTTAATTTTAGAATTAGTAAGACATCTGGGAGGAACTGAACAGAAGTGTGTCTGAAGGATTTTGAGAGTTGGGCATACTTTTTCTGCAAACGAACAGCAGGCTGTGTTTTGAAAAGTATTCTTTAATGTCTAAGGAGACAGCCAGGGACTCATCTCCCAGTCTCTTCTCCTTGGATGACCTTCACCAACTATAAACTTTAAAAAATGTATTTCTTTAGAGTAGTTTTAGGTTCACAGCACAATTAAATGGAAGGTACAGAGAGTTCCCATATACATCCTGCCCGGGACATGCATAACTTTCCCCATTATCAACATCATCAGAGCAACTGATGAGCCTGCATTGACACATCGTTATCACCCAAAGTCCATCGTCTACATTAGGGATCACTCTTGGTATTGTACATTCTGTGGGTTTTGACAAAGAACAATGACATATACCCATCATTATAGGATCATATAGAGTAGTTTCACTGCCCTAAATGATCTGTGCTCTGCCTGTCATCTTTCCCTCCCCCTGCAACTCCTGAGAACCACTGGTCTCTTTCCTGTCCCTATGGTTTTGCTTTCTCCAGAATGTCATATAGTATGTAGCTTTTAAAAGTTCTTTTTCTTAATAATATACATTTAAGTTTGCCCTATGTCTTTTCCTGGTTTGATAGCTCATTTCTTTATTTTAATTCCTTCCTTCCTTCCTTCCTTCCTTCCTTCCTTCCTTCCTTCCTTCCTTCCTTCCTTCCTTCCTTCCTTCCTTCCTTCCTATCTTTTTTATTTTCTTTCTTGTTCTATTTAGTGCTGAGTAATATTCCATTGTCTGAAAGTGCCATGAACTTATTAGTTGCTTCCAGGTTTTGACACTTATGAATACTATTTCTATAAACACCCATATGCAGGTTTTTGCGTGAGTATAGGTAAATGCCAAGGAGTGTGATTGCTGGGTCATATGGTAGAATATGCTTAATTTTGCAAGAAACTCTCAAGCTGCTCCAACGTGATTGTACCCACTAGCAATGAATGAGAGTTCCTGTTGCTCCACATCCTCGCCAGGAGGGATGATAGTTTTGGTGCTGTCGGTGTTCTGGGTTTTGGCCATTCTAATCCATGTGTAGTGGTATCTCTTTGTTGTTTCACTTGCATTTCCTGATTTTATATATATATATAGTGGGGCATTTTTTATATGCTAATCTACCTGGATATCTTCGTTGTTGAAGTTAAACACTAACGCGATGTATATCTTTTGATCAGGTTGTTTATTTTCTTATTGTTGAGGCTTAAGTAAACACAAACTTTTTATCCAGTGTCGTTTGGGGCCAACTCCTCATATGAAATGATATGGAATTAGATTAATTACTTAGATTCAGAACCTAAAAAAAGAAGGTGAAGATTGTGAACAAAACCAACTTTTTGTGAGATCTGATTTGGTTTAAACCAAAGATAGAAAGGATACCCCACAAAGAGCAACAGCTGATGGGAGTTAGTCCTGAAGAGTCATAAAAATGGGCAACCCAGTGCCAAATTTTCTAGTCTGTCTCCCGCTTCCACAGAAGCCATCCCAGTATCATGGGTCTCAGTGGCCTTCTTAGGGTCTCGGTGGCCTCCCACAAATGTTAGTAACAGGGCTAGCCTTGTTGCTGTGTCCTCCATCAATTGCCTGTCTTGAGCATAAAGTGGTGTGGAGGAGACATGGAACAAAGCTCTAGAATTGTGTCATTCAAAAGAGGTATATAGATATTTTTCAAGTCTACTTGTTTTGTTCCCAAAATCTACAGATGGCTTGTGCCCCATGAGAGGAGTCAAAAGGTGAATGGCAGTGATCTAAAGAAAATCTTGAGCAATGAATGGATGGAGGGCCAACACAGCAAACCCAGGTAAGTGGACAGCTATGAATGTGCACGACTTACCTGCGACTGAGCTCTTCCAGGGTGAGTACTCCCGGCGTGGACCTGGAAAGTTGTTTTGGGAGGGATATTATGTTGAACTTGGATCCCAGTCTGCCCTCCCCCATTTGTACCTCCTCCCTTGGTTGCTGCAAGGGATGCATATTCCTCTTCAGTATGCGTAAATACTGTCCCAGGAGGGCCCGTGGAACCTTGACTCTCGTGTGCGGGTGTAGTGACATGAGCTTCTATTTTGCTTGTAGAGATCCCTTCCTTAGGCTATGGGTTATTTTGCAACAAAAGTGTGGACTTTGCCCTGGCTGGTTTGGCTCAGTGGATGGAGTGTTGGCCTGCGGACTGAGGGGTCCTGGGTTCGATTCCGGTCAAGGGCATGTACCTTGGTTGTGGGCACATCCCAGTGAGGGGTGTGCGGGAGGCAGCTGATGGATGTTTCCTCTCTCGTCGATGTTTCTGACTCTCTGTCCTTCTCCCTTCCTCTCTGTGGAAAATCAATAGAATGTATTTTTTTTTAAAGTGTAGACTTTTATCCTTAGAGCCTTGTAGTCGCCATTTCTGCCACATGAGTGGTGCAATAAAACTGTGGACTTGTGAGGTGTTATTTCATCCACATTACCCCTGGAACACTACTTACTGTATAGGGACCACTCTTGAGCCATTTTATTGCTCAAGAAAATACTTGTGATACTGGTTAGTTTTCCAAACTTAAAGATAATCATTATATTTGTATCACTTTGTATGTTTAATTATAGATGACTCCCCAACCCCTGCCCCTGCCAAAAAAAAAAAAAGAGTACTATACTGAAGATAAGCATGTTACCCGAATAACCAGGCTGCCCTGGGAAGTGCCTGTTCGTGTCACTTGCCCAGTTTATTGGCTTTAGAAGAGTTATTGATATATAAATTTTATTGATTTGTAAGATATTTGCATTTAAGAATAGTCATCTTTGTCATGTGTTTTGCAGTTCTTTACTTTTGATTTTTGAAGTGCTTTATGCCGTTCAGAAGATTAAAATGTGATAATACATTGTCTTTTATAGGTTCTGAGTTTTAATACTTAGAAATATCTTTTTTATCTAAGACGGAATCAGATTCTCTGGCGGGGCGGGGGTTGGGAGAGTGTTGGTAATGCTTTTTAAAGTCCGCAGTACATCTTTGGTTTCTCCTATTTTCATGGCAGAGCTTTTCAGGAAATGAGTCCACACAACTAACTTCTTTCCTAGCTCCTTTTGCAACAGCAAGCAGCTGGGGAAGCAGGAGGAGATAAATAGCAGACATTTAGTTGGACCCGGCACACACTAGGTACTAACACACCTTTATGGAAAGAATGCACCGCTAACTTCTGTCTTAATTCTTCAGAGGTAGAGGTCTTCCAACTTTGCCAGGTACTTTCCAGACATTATCACTTGCACAGCCCCAAGATTTCCTGCAGTAGAAAGAGAGGTGGGGCAGGGGGTGGCTTGGTCAGCAGTGGCCAGAGCCTGACGACGGTTTTATAGAGGAAACACCTTGTGGGCACCACTGGGGCTGTTCCTCCTTGCAGTACTAGGACGCAGTGACTGAGAAGGTCCGACAATGACAGTCTCTACCTGGAGCTAGTTCGCTTTGAGTAAGGACTTGTTACTTCAAACAAAAATGCATTATGTCCCCCGAACTGGGAGCCAGTTGAGAGCCCTGCTGGGATTTCCAGTCCTTTTCTTGTCACTTTCTGCCATCTACCGGCCACAATGTGAATTACTCCAGATTTACTTTATTACCCATGAGGAAGGAAGGATTCCTGAACCATCTCAATCTGAAATATAATTTTCCAGAGAGGTGGTGCCGTGATTCACCAGGATCCAAAATTTACTTCTCTCAAAAATCACAGTTCTGAGGGGACTTAATTGTCTGAGGGATCACTGTAGTGTTCTTGTTCCTTTGTCTGAGTAGCAGGATTTAAATGCTGACCATGAGTTTAAATCTTGGCTCTAAGATTGTCTGTGTGACTCTGGGCAAGAAACTCAACTTATTGGAGTCTCAGTTTCCTCATTGGTAATGGGGGTAGTACTAGTCCGCGCCTCAAAGGGTTTGGCTCAGATATGAATTCTCGAATGTAAAGTGTACAGAATCTGGCACCTCCCGAGGTGATCTATCACTTGCTCGAGGTCTGCCTGAGAGTGTAGGCTGGCATTAATTTGGAGCACAGTTCATTTCACAAACTAATTATTATTTGTAACTCACACCCAATGTTTGTATAGTCATTTTGTTTCCAAACTGCTTCCATTTTAACTCTTGAAGCTCCTGTAAAAGCAGCAGCTTCTATTCTGGAGACTTCTTTAATTCCTCCTTCTGGCATAACCCATCTTCTCTTTGAGGTCGCATAGCACCATGTATAGGCCTCTCTTGGACTAATGATTTTTCACCTTGGAGCATACGCCTGTCGGGCCATGTGCATTGCCTGCGCACTGAGGGAAAGACTAGTCTTACTCATCACGGTGTTTCTTACAGCCTTTCTCACAATCTGATGTTATTTAGCAACTACTCACTATGTATTTGTTGAAAGGAAGAATGAATAACTTCATTTGAATCCTGTGTCAGGTAGGACAGATATGAATTGTACCCATTCTGTAGATGAAGAATTGAGAGATTTGCCCCAAACGACTTGGCACGGTAGAGCTGGGGACTTCGCCATGCCAAGAAAGTACATGAAGGAGAATAAAGGGAACAGCAGAGAGGAGAGAGGCTCATCCTCAGCACATATGTGATGACGCTACACCCTGAAGACTAATTTGGGTGGGACTAGGAAGAAAGACCCATGTCTGAAGCTAGTTTTCTGATTTCATGCCTCATCCAGTTTCCACGGAACGGCATTCTTACACCTCCTTACTTCTCCTGTCCCATCATGGATCTCCATTCTCGCTTGTGCTCAGATAATTGGTGCTCAGATGTAGATGTTACAATATTTATTTCCAAAATTCGCTTGTAATTGTTAAAGGGCCAGAGAGTCCCATCAGAACAGCCATATTACTTTGTATTAGATACAAAGACCCCAGCTCTATGGAAAGCCAGGGACCACGTGGCATTTCTGTTCTGTTATTCTCCATTACCCTTCTATACTTTCCTCCTGCAGGCCACATGGGTCTCACTGGTGACTTTCAATATTCATTCAATAAATGCTTATTGAGCACCTACTAGGGCAACACACAGAGCTGGGAACATGGGATGATGTGGTCCCTTTCCTCTGGCTGACAAACAAGTGGAGAGCCAATTGCACATACATGGGTAACAGACAGTTTGGGGGGGGGTTGATTTAAACTGGATTTGTTTTTTAAATGCAGTTCATGGAGTTCCCTTGAGAACTCACTTAAAACATTTTATTCAGGTAGATCTTTAGGTGATTTCTAGACATTGGCTGGTTGACCAAGGAACCCATCTCTCTTTCAGGCCCTTCTTGCATTCTTTCATAAAATGTGCCAAGTATCAAAGAAAGGTAACTGTTCGACACAACACCAGCCACTGTTTGGTCAACACCCCAAGGAGAATAAAATGGAACACCTTTGCAGTCTGAGTCCAAAAAACATCCTTCCCTTTTGCCAGACACCCTCCCTCAGGCTTATGAAGTGGAACAAGACAGCTGGGAGATGTAGTGGATTTTGTGGGAACACCCTAACCCCGAAGTGGAGGTAGCACTTGACGGTGTTCGAACCTGAGGAGACACTAGATTGCCTCTGGAAGCTGGGGTTGCCAGAGAAATTGGCCTGGCTCCACAAGGACATCACAGCCATAGATGCTACGTGCTGACTCAACCAACAGATGTAATGCGGTGCAGTGCTAGTCCTAGGATGTGGAGTACATGGGACAGGAAGGATGCCTCCTATGTCTAGCCCTCTCACACAAACAGACTCTGACCTCCAACCCCCCTGACCCCCACTGCTGGCTTCCTGTAACCTGGCCAAGCAAATGAGAAAGAGAAGCAGAAAGGACGAGGAATGTGACATCCCTGCTCCTCTTTTTGCCACTTCTAGAAGAGTTCCCTGGTTTTCGTGAGGCCAGCAAGGAGACAGCTATGGAGGAAGAGGAACCAAGATAATAATACCCACATTTCCTGGATCAGAATGCATTGCACGACCTGGATACTATAAGTGCTCTCAGCCAAGCAAAATTAAAAAGTAAAAGTGATTTATATTTTGCATATATCTAAAGGTGAATACATGTCTCATGTTGGCTACAAATGTTGTATTCTATGCCACCTTAAGGACACACAGGTGACAAAAGTGGCCATGGTCAGAGTGGGGACTGCATTGGCTTTTGGAGGCAGATAGAGGGTATTTGAATATCCTACTGCTAGCTTTGTGGCCTTCATTCACCTCTGCATTTGTTTCCTCATCTGAAAAAATGGGGATAATGATATATTCCTTTCAGAGTGATTATAAAGATTGATATATATATATATATATATATATATATATATATATATACACAGTACAGTATCTATTAGGACTGTGAAGAAAACCTTGTCTTGCACTCAAGGTGCTTGTAGTCTAGCTTGGAGTACCAAGACTATCATCATAATAATCACAATTATGTTCTGTAACAAGCAGTGCTATGCAAGTCACATGGGAGTTTTAAGGAGGGAGAGAAGCACCCCATCAAATTCTGTGACATCTCAGTGTGTTCAGCATACATGTATTAAGCATCTGTCATGCACTAGGCTGTATTATCATGGTGGTTCTGTCGCAGGTTCTGGAATCAGAAAGACTTGTGTTTCAAACCCATCTCAGCCACTTATAGAGGTGTGACTTTGGGCAGTTACAGCAAACACTCTGAGTTTGTTACTGAGTTTTTTTTCTCTTATAGAATAAGGTTTTTAATAGTACCTGCCTCATACGTTGCTGTGAGGAATAAGTTAATTGATACTCATAAAGGATGTAGCAAAGTCCCTGGCACCTTGCCAGTGCTAAATAAATTATTGCTGCTGTCCTTGTCATTGTCGTAGTCGTCATCATCATCATCATCATCATCACACCATCATCACAGTCCCTGTGCACCTCACAGTTCAATAGATTCTGGAACCATTTCTGATTTTTGAAGCCATTGATAGGTATCCAGGCAGAATAGAACCCATTTTTCTAAAAAGGGAAAAAATTTTGTTTGGGAAATTTTCAGTGTGTTGCCCAGGGAAGCGGGTGGTGGGGGTGGGGTGGGACAGGGGAGCAGTGGGTACTGTCCTGTAACTACACCCACTTTGGGAGTGTGCTTTGGAGAGCTCACCATGAAGTGGGGACAAAGAATAGAGTCTTTACTAGGCCTGGTGGTTGTTACAGGACTGAAACTTACCTTGTTCAGTCTTTAAATTATGCAAATGGCCAGATTTAGCAATTAGGGGTCCTGACCTGCTTTGTCCTTTAACATATATTGATGCACAGCTGTGGTTTGTGTATTCCAGGGGATTCTAAAGTTCTGTCAAATAAAATAGACTGAGCTGCAATATACTGCTTAGGAGCCACCTCACTAGGGAAGGGGCACTTTTAGCATTAATGTAGCATAAAAGTCAAGAAGTGGGCTCCAGGAAAAGGAGGTGTTAGTATCTGAATAAGGGCTTTCACTCCTGGTTTATGAGAAAAGAAAACAACCAAACAAACAGGAATGCTTATTTCATCGAAGAATTTTAAAAGGTGAGGTGCAACTCTGCTCCGAGATGGGGTTAGACCAGCTGGCCTTGAAGTTTCTTTTGTAATACGATGTTCTGCTCATTTGGTGGAAGATGGACCAGAACCTGGAACAGTTAAATGGGAACTCCCATCATTACAGGCCACACAGAGTTCTCTTTAGAATTTTTTCAGAGCTGTTGGCTTTCTATCTATAACAAGTCAGCATCCACAAAGGAGAAGCACGTCTGTGTATTTTTAGACAGAAAAGTGCTGTCTTCTTGTCACTGTGTAGAAAGTGCTTTTCTCACCAGTTCCCTTGGTGAGGCCTCCTGGTCTCTCCGAAGAGAAAGGAGCTACCTGGCAAATAAAGATAAGCTGTGCTTATTAGCAGAGATTTGCAAGGAAAGAGGCTGCTGAAAAACGGATAAGGAGGTGATTGTGTTCCTCTGGCTCTAACGCAGGGACTGGTTTCTCTGCATCAGGGGTGAGCAGCCAGAGAGGAGCTGAACATGTTGCCACCCACGTGACCTGGAGTCCCCTCATGGCTGCACTCAGTGGAAGGAACCCGCAGCCTTCGAGGGGGCTGAGCTGTCCTGACTGTACATGTTCCCATGGGGAACTGATGCTCTACTAGGAGAGTGAAATGCTGTGGATGTTGAAAGAAAAGAGACAGTCATGCAGGGCAGCCCAGGACCAGGCTCGTGTCCAGCATAGTTCCTTGGTGTGTCTCACTCCCACAACCCCCGCCATGCTTCACCCAGTTAGCAAGGACTCTTGCACCAAGTGTCTTGGAAGGATCAGGTAAATAGTTGGAGGTGAAAATGAAGGATGATGGCAGAGGCCATGTCTACATGATGTCCAACATCTGGTTCAAAACTGAGTGAAGTCAGCTCTTCAGATGTTTCCAAGTGTGTAGAAGTTGGCCAATGGGAAGACAAAGTGACCTCTTGACTGAATGTAGCACTCCACCTGATTTTGGAAAAATTTGTCTGTTCTTTTATCCCGTTTGCTCAGCCAAATGTCAAAGACACCGAAGTTTGTCTATCTATGGCTTATCTCTCGGCATTCTCCACCGTCCCCATCCAGGGACAGAAGGAAACAGGAGAGCCCTGAGAGGGGGAACTAAGACGGCTTTGTCCAGCTCCTCCTGATTATTCCAACTCTGGGGGATTCCCATAAAGTAAGAGGCAGGACAAAACACCAGAAAGATAACCTGATCCTCTTGTGCCTGGCCTCCTTCGCATGTACCTGCTGCTGACGAGTGGACCTGGAGCGAGGGAAAGCAGGCGTGGACAGCCTTATACTGAGAAATGTGCATGTTTTTTGCAGGCTGGACATTTTGTTCTCAGGCTAATTCATGAGCCTTATGGATGTGTGTGTGAGTGTGTGTGTGTGTATGAGATACCTCAGTGTCCTAAAGCAGAACACAAAGACTGCTACTAGCTGGAGATCAGTTGTCAACCTTCCACCCTAACCCCCAAACTGGTTATTTGCTTCGCCTGGTTATTTGGATATTTCTGAGGAATAAACAAGAGCTGTGAACATAATGTTATTGAAACATCCATTTTTAGCTGTGCGTTTAATTGCTTGGAAGTGTGGAAATGCAGTCTTTATATTTCCAGACTCTATCTTTTCCAGGCACATTCTCTTCAGCTTTCTTTGTACAAATAGGCAGGATCCCAACTACTTCTAGAACAAATCTGCAACTCAAGCATGCCTCTCTCAGAGGTGGATTTACCAGGAATGAATTAAGCTTAAGCTTCAGGCTTCTCACGTCTATAGGCTGCTTTAAGGCAGCCTGAGACTATACCAGTGTGTCACATGGTGGCATATTTTTGTTAAATTTGCAAAAATGCGATCTTTAAACATATATAGTTTTTCTTAAAGAAAGACACCCCGATGGTATAAAGGTTTAAATACCTGAGCAAACTCTTTCAGAGAGGTGACAGTTTCTTAAAAGCTGCCCACCTTCATCTTAATAATAACGAGGTGAACTTAGAATACTTTAGAAGAGGTGTGTTTTGGTGATTGCCATTGTCTTTTCAATATACGAAACATCACTGACTATAGTTCAATTTGTCTTGAGGAAAGTGGCTACAGGGGATGGAAGAGTTTCTGAAGGGTTTCACAATGCTAATAATGGGGCAGAAAATAACACCTCCTATTTCAGGACAGGAAGGGGCTGCCTCCTTGTTAATCGGTGGGACATTAGCTATTGGCGAAAGGGCTGCATGGCACACGTGTCCTCTGGGCCCTTTCTCCAGGACTGGGAGAAATGACAGGCCTGGTGGAAATGTCTTTGGGACCTTTGTATTTCCTTTGCTGCTTTCATCTCCCAGTTTTTGGGTGGCAAGCCCTGGGCCTCGATGTTTCCTGTGGTTGACTTTGTTGAATCAAGTGGTTCCCAAGGAGCAGGGAGCAAAGGGCTCCCGTAGGGCAATAGGAGGGGGTTCATGAGATCCTGAGGCTCAGTGTCATGTGAACTCCAGCTCTGGTCCTCATAACCAATCAGAACAGGAAGGTGCTGAAGCAGAGAGAGAGGCAGGGCATCTGAACTTCATGTGCCCCAGGATTAGTATGGTCCCAATCCTTCTTTTATCCCCTCTCTTTTTCCTTGCTTCTCCCTATGTGTTTTAGGTCATTTCAACAAACAGCATGACTGGAGCATTTTAACTTGCTCTGTGAGCTTCTGTTCTCTGCCCTCGGAGGTGGTTTGCCTAGGGATATACTTGGAGGCTACCGCTGCATTAAAGTAATTGTCCACATAATAACATTATTTAATTCTGGTACTATCTCCCAACAACAATCCTATATGGATGTTTCTCTTGTCAGGCAGTTTTCTTGGGCAGCTCTCCTCAAAGCTCTGACCTGGGAACACAGGAACCTTTGATCTATAGCCTCACCTTCCTGAAAACACTGGAATCCTCTCCATTAAACAGGCAAATGGTGGAGAATTACACGTGGGAGGATTTAATGGGCCAGAACTGGAAGTGGCACACATTACTCAAGCACATTCTATTGGCCAAAACTAAGTCACATGGCTGTGCCCAACTGCAGGGGAAGCTGGGAAATGTAGTCTAGCTGTGTGACCAAGAGGAAAAAGGAAAAGGAGTTGTGAAGAATCAGCCAGTCTGTGCTGGAATGTCACTACAAACTAATACCAACCATGAAGGGAAGGTGTATAATCTTCATTTCTCAAAATTACTATTGTAAGATTATCCTGTTTACATATATACCTTGGGGCCGGGTGGTTGAAGCTGATGGCTTCTTAAGCCAATTTAAAATGACATAAATAATCAATACTATTTTAGAAAAATTAGGATATACATATTTAGATAACTACTTGATACACATTTTAATTGATGGTGCACTCTATTGGCACCATTCTGCTGAATAGTAAGAAGTGTGTAGCTTTATCTATTTAGACTATATTGAATCACAGAATAATTTAAAACAAAAAGTTAGAGTAACGGAATTTTAGAACTAGAAGGCACCTTAGAAATGATTTAATCCAAAGCCCTAATAGAGGATGAAGCTGCAAGCAAAGCAGAGGGAAGTCCATTTCCTGAGCTCAGACAATGCTCTGAGGTTGAAATGGAGACGTATGTCTCCATTCCATGGAAAGCATAATGACTTGACTTACCCAAAGTCACACAGCTGCTGTGAGACTGGGACCCAGCACTTCAAATTACGAGTCAATATGTTCTTCACACATATCGAATTAGTACTTTTTCCCCTCCCCCTGCTGTGTGTGCATATATACATTTATGCTCCTCTTCCAAGTCATTTATGTGAGTTTAATTTACAGTCCACTGAAGTGGAAGGAAGATGTGATTCATGTGCATGATTCTCAAAATGTGAGGCCAGCAGGTCTGGGGTGTTAATCTCTAATAGCATCACTTTCACAGCTTGTATGCTATTTTGCATATAGCGTCAAAGTATTTTGCGTGATAGTCACCAAGTTCCAAGAGAAATGGGATATTCTTTTCACTGGTCTGGAAAAGAGCAAGTTGCACTGCCTGACTTCAGAATGACCCATTGTTCCGTGCCTAACAGGTGCAGATTTTGACAGTAAGGGTCGGATCCCATTACCACTCGAGTTGCACGGATCACTGACCTTGAAAGAGGTCTGCACACACATCAGTGTGAGACCCGTTGTTTAGGAACCACGGCCACTAATCTGAATGGCTATTTAGAGCTGTGAATGGCATTTAACAGGCGGCCCTCCATTCTCCTGTGCTCATGGAAGAATCTCAGTCCTTCTCATTAGAACTGACACTTCCCAGGCCAGAGGGAGGGCCAGGGTGAGTTAGAGAGGTGAGATCTTCATCCTAAAGGACAGGGTACAGTTTGGGGCCAGCTGGGGATGAAAGAAGTCACTATTGGCAATTGGGACTTGGAGTTTATGATAGTGTCTCCATGACAACAAACAGTCAGGTGGAATGTCTCAAAGATACCTCTGTTTAAAAGTTAGATGATTCAATAAAGTCATTTTATGAGTAGCTCGTTAAAAAGAATGAATCTTTCAGGTCTTACTCTTACACTCTTTTTTTTTAAATTTAAATTCTTTATTGTTTAAAGTATTACGTATGTCTCCTTTTTTCCCCATTGACCTCTCCCCTGCTCACTCTTGATTTCCCACATAAACAGGCATTTCCCCTCAGAAGCTGGTTAATGTTTTATTTTCATTTTATTTACTTCATTTAGTTTGTAGTTTACTGTTGTATACATGGTAGTCACAATAATCATGTTGGCTAATTTCTTGGAATCAAAATATAAGAAAGGGTAGTACAAATGGTGTAGTAATTGAACTGATTCTGAGGGTATGTGGCCACTGCATGGCTATTCCATGGACAAATTTGTTTGCTGCTGGGTGCAAATAAAGCATTTACCTAATTTTATCTCACACTGAAATCAGATACATATTTACAACATAGCATTTAGCACACAAAGATATGGAAAGGAAAATGAATTAATATTTTATATTTTATTGAGATGTAATTGACATATAAAATTTTATAAATTTAGGACATGCAACCTGTCTTCCATCATAGCCTTAGCTAACACCTCTATCACAACATACGATTGTAAATTTTTTGTGTGGTCAGAACAGTTAAGATCTAGTCTCTCAGCAACTTTGAAGTTTATAATACAGTGTTATTGGCTATAATCACTATGCTGTGAATTTGAACCCATTTGTCTAAGAGCTGCCAGTTTGGACACTTAAATGACATCTGTCATTCCACTGATCTCCCGGGTTGATTCAGCTTGTCTGAATGGCTAAGCGGGTGTCCCCTTCCCCCCTCTCCACTCCATGTGTCCCTGCTGGAACCTACAAACACACTGTTAAGGTCTCAGTGCCATCTATTTTGCATTTGGGGAATGGTGAGGTTATATAACTTTCTCAAGATCCCTGGGTAAGAAAATGGCAGATCTCTTATTAGAATCCAGACTGCTTCAAACCCAGGCTATTTCATGAACGATTCTTGCCTCCCAGTGACATGATAAGACTGTATTAATTGAATAAATCAGTGGAGAGTTCAGTTAGCACATTGGTGGAGGAGCAAAAGGTTAGCCCCAAAGAAACGGGATAGCTTGTTGTTGGCCATGGTTACCTTCCCTTTCAGTTGCTTGTCATCTTCTGTTCAATGGTTATTACTGCAACTTAGCTCTCAGCTCTTCGGCATCATTTAGGGAACTAGAACTCAACACGACTTACAATATTCATTTGTATTTGTTCTACGAAAATATAATTCTTTACTAAGTAACCAGTTTTTTACCAACCGCTTCTTATTTATTTGTAGTAATCAGTTTGTATAATTAACTGCAGCATTTTTTTTTGCACTAGTAGAGTATAATGTCACCCACTAAAGACTGAAAACTAAACTCCTAAGTGTAAATAAAGTGCTTATTTTATTTACGTGCTACTACCCCGCTTCTACCCTGCGTGAGGTTTTTATAACATTGGCTTTCCTCCTGGACTTCAGAGAAAGATCGCCTTATCTTATTTCCATCTATGGCTTACTTCAGTCTCTCTTCAGGACAGTTATCAGCATCATTCAGATAAACATTGTCAAGTATTTCCTTAACTGTGAGCATTAACGTTACTTTCTGCCCACCATTGCGTAGGGCACCTAAATGACCATGCATACTGTCTCCATTTTTCCTTCTTAAGAGGAGGGCTGACAAAATCCCTTCCTTGAAACTTGCTGGGTAATGCACTTGCCCAGAAATCACCTTCCATGATGTGATTTGTGTTTGGAGACATGAGGAAATGGGAATGTACCCAACCTGCTTCTGCCTCCACTGGTTATTGTCTATTTACTTTCTACCCGGCTGTTCGGGTCTAGCAGAGCACCTGGCATAGTTCAATGCACGTTGACTCTGATGTGGTCTTCATGTGTTAACATAAGCCAGGTATACTGACTTATTGTTGAAATGCAGATATCCTCAGCATGGGTCAGGGGTCCAGAGGTTTAAGATTCTGATTTGCGAGGAATACCTAATGAGTCCACCCCCCACCCCGCCCCTCCTTCTTCTGCTGTTTAAGTGGTTTATGCACAGCCCTCACATCTGCCCCAGGACAGTGAGTTTTTCTTTGATGTCCTGCAATCTCCATATTTGTTTCATTTCCTCTTCCAGAGCCACACACTAATTTATCTTCCCCGTGTATGGTTTGGGGGTGTATTTATTTAGTGAGAGAACAATTTCAATAACCTCTTCTGTTTTTATGATGTTTCTATTAGCCTTCCTCTTTTATTCCCCAAGCTGATCTGGGCCCCATCGAAGAAGGAAGGGGCCTTTAACTAAAGTGCAGGGTCCCCGAAAGCAGAGTAGAGACACATAGTGATGGAAGCAAAATTTAGCATCAAGGGTGGCACAGTTGGGAAGGTGGCGGAGTTGTGGCGAGCTGGAGCAGTGATGAAGGTGAGTGGTGGGCATGCAGGAGGAATGTGTGTTTTTGAAAACAAGGGTGAAGGAGAGAGAGGAGGGACCTAAGAGCTAAGATATAGATACAGTGGTTCATGGGAAGGAATTGGGGTTGAGGGCAATACAAACTCTGGCTTTTCAAGTCTCAAACGAGTTCGCCTGGCTTGTTTAGATTTGACTTTTAGTAAAATCTATTATTGTTGCTGTTGTTTTGTTGGTGGTGGTAGATTTGATTTTTGCTCTTATCTCTTCAGAAGCCCTCTCTGTTGTTCTGATATTATGTTAGAATGCATTTAAATGGTGGAGGGCAGTGGGATGGTGGTAAAAAAAATGGATGCCCTGAAAGGAGGATGTTTTAAAAGCTTCATGGTCAGAGAGAGAGAGAGACAAAGGGGAATTTGCCAATGTTCTCATGTTATGAAAGGATTATTTGGAAGGAGTGAGATTTCAGGAACCACTCAAATAAAGGGAACATCCTAACTAGAAGTGTGTGCAGAGGGTGAGCCACCTGCGAGGCAGGAGAGAGGAATTGTGCACTGTTGTGAAATAATTATGAACCTGATGCTGATTTTGTGGGAGCTGCTGCCCTTAATTTGCCCATATCTGATGCTCTTGTACTCTCTCAGCTGGTCCAGCATTGGTTTTGGATGAAAGTCTTTTTTCCTCTTTCATCCTGACCCACTGCCTTTTCCATGTTGGTGAGTGAGGCCATTGAGATGACATATAGAAAAATAAGATGAAGAAAAAAAAGTAACAACTAAATTGGAATATGGAGGGGTTTCTCTCAGATTACAGATAGACATACCCAGAGAACGCCATTTCACTCTCCCCCATTCCCATCCCTGCGAACTTGTAGCCCAGCCGTCTCTTAGGAAAACTTTTGTATGCCCCCAGCAGTGTGTGACCATGACCTTCCTTTCCCTGCAGGAAAATGCTCAGCCTTTCTTATCTGCCTCATGGACAGAGACCATGCCTTAGCTCTTCTTCATGTGCCTGTAACCAGTGCCTGATACATATTTCTGAATCAAATACAGATTAAAATGCAATAAAGATGTTGAAGTAATGGTTCTATTGGGACAGAATCAGCAAACTGCCATGTTTGTAATGATTACGTAGACATTTCTCCGTGCACACACGTGCTTTAATCTTTACATGGTCCCACACTTGTTTAGAGACGGTGGTGGCTCGAGGTTTGGCACTCAGGCTCTGAGAAGAGAGAGGTTTTTTACTCTCCAGCTGCGTGATGTTGGGCAAGACCTTAAAACTATCCTCCTTAAGTATCCTCTTGTGTGACTGGGGATGATACTAGCATCTGTCCTGTAAGACAGTTTTCAGAATAAAATGACATCATCACATAAAAAGTGCTTAGAAGAATCCCTCTCACTAGTGAATACATGATGAATATTAACTATTGATATTATTATTATTATTATCTTGCTTACAAATTCTCTCATCTGTGTAAGTCTCGTCCCCAATCCCAGAGTGTATAGACTTCTTGTGGCTAGAGAGTTTCTCTCTCTACTATATTTCCTGGTTCAGTCTCAAGTAGAGAGGAAACGTGTAATAATTTGGTATTTCTTAATTGTTGGAATAGTGGCGCCTGGGGAGCTCCTGGGCCTCACATTTCTCAGCAACGTGCCAGGTAGTGAAAGCGTGAAGGTAAATGGTAGGTCCCACCGCAGGAGAGTCCCATATTTGATCAGAAAACCCAGGGGCCTCTGGAACTTTCTGAGATGGTAGTAAGAAATATTCATAGCTATAGGCAAAACCTTCTGCAGCAGACAGCATTAAAAAGAAACTATACTCACGTCAAGTTCTAACCAGACACATGTTTTAGGAGTGCTAACATGACTGGGTAATTTTAATTTTTTCTTGTTGTCACTTTTCTTTCTTTTTTTTTTTTTTAAGTAATGAGATTTGAACTTAGGTGCTTGTTCACTGCTATGACCTGAATAAATTTTATCTGGGATAATGTTGGTTTCTAGGAATATTTAGTGCAACTTACTATAAGCCTTGGAATACAGGAATAGGCAAAAGTAGGTTCACAGCGTGACATTCTTTTGCGTTAATAAAGCTATCGTAATAATTATAACCTGCATGTCGTTTTTGATATGAAAATTGTAAACCTACTTTTGCCTACTCCTATATTTAGTGTGGCTTTTCAGACTCCGTTCAGGGAGAAAAAGGAGAAGACTTAGCAAGATTGTGGTATTGGGAAAATATCTTCATCTCTTTTTCAAACATTTTGAGATGAGTGAGACTCTAGATACTGATTGCTAAATAAGTGCCCCCTTCACCAAGATATTTCAAGAGAAATTAAATCCTTTAGACTCTGATTCTTTTACACTTGACTCAACAGAATGTTTTGTAAGGGCAACTTGATAGCTAAGAAACCCCCGGAGTCTTTATTCTTGAACTTGGAGGTCACATTTTTGCCAGTGCTCATTGCAACTTGAACCCGAGGGAAGCTCAAGCTTAGATCCAAATTTGGAACCCACAACCTTGAGCAAGAGATAATTCTGGGAACATCACTTCTCCCTGCAAACTCACACAGAGGCCACACTGGGAGACATGGACATCTTAGTAAAGGATGTGTTCTGGGGAAGGAGAGAACTGTTGGGCTAGTCCAGATGTGTCCAAGAGTCAGGTCACGGGTGGGAGTCAGCGCATGCCCACGCAGTGGCACCTGGGGAAAGGTGAGATGAAGAATTCCAAGGTCATGCACCCAGGTGCCAACCTGGGAAAGAAGTGCAACCTCCGGGGTTGTGGGTAAGGTAATGGGTGTGTGGGCTGAGTGAACTCTGTGAGTTCATTCATTCCTTTAACAAGTACCCATCAAGCAGGTGCTATGAGCAAACATTACACGGACACTGGAAATGCAGAGGCAGCATTTCTGTCAGAGATCAACGAAGCTGGAGGCTAGTTAAACTGGGAAGGACAGATTTTAATTGGCAACAACTATTGCCATACAGAAAAGAGTCCAGTGTGACTGGAAGTCAGCTTCAATAAGCACAGAGGGGATGGGTGTTTGAAAAAGAGAATGAGGGGTACATAGAGGAGTGAATAGGGGTTTAGTAGAATCATGGAAGAAAAAATGACAAAAAGTGAGAGGTTGGTCCATGTGAAACCCACCTACGTTTACTAACTGGTATTTATTGAAGTTAGACTCCTATCCCCCGACACCGCCGCACACACACAGACTGGGAAATAGGGGCCCTATCTACAGGTGTTGGCTGGAACAAACAGTAATTCTTTTGGTGGGCTTGAGTTTTCTCAGGCAGGTACTTTAATAGGAGCTGGGGTCACCTTAGGGATGTGGCCTCCAGCTTTTAGAAACGATATTAGTGTTTGTTGAAGTCTTTCAGGCCAAGATTGAGCTTGACTAGTATTTGTCAAGAGAGATTGTCACTTCCCTTGTGGAATTTCATTCTTTCAGGAAATTAAAGAATACCACTTTAATTAAGTTATTAAATATATATATATATATATATATATATATATATATATTTCAGAGAAGAAGGGAGAGGGAGAGAGATAGAAACCATGAGAGAGAATCATTGATTGGGGATCGAGTCTGCAACCCCGGCATGTGCCCTTGGCTGCAATCGAACCTGGGACCTTTCAGTCTGAAGGCCGATGCTCTATCCGCTGAGCCAAACCAACTAGAGCTAATTAAATTCTTTACAATGACTTTACAGTATGGGTGTGTGTTCTGTACTTCAGAAGTTCCTAGCAGGATTAGTAAGGAGGCAATCTATTAAATTTCAATGAAGTTAATTAACTTGGGACATTCATGCAAGAACTATCCCAGTCAGATGTAATATTTAAATGAGATCATTCTGTTTTGATACGTTCGTTTCATTGTCCTCAAAGAGTTGATCATGATCTCTGAGTTCCTTTGGCATTCAGAAAGTCTGAACTCACCCTCATCGATGGATAGTTCATGTCAAACACAAGAACACATCTCTATTTTGACTTGACATGATGATTTGGACACTTTCAGAACCAACCTCTGCCCCAAGTCTTGAAATAACTTCTCAATCAGCCTCTCAGGACCTTCTTCTCACTATTTTTGTATCTTCAACATGGGATACTCATAATCTCAGGGCACAATATAAACATCTGAGCAAAAGTAGAACCCGAGTTCTGGTTCCAGTTCTGTCACACTTCCTCTATGACACAGGACAGGTCAACCCCTGGGGCATCAACTTCCTGCTCTAGGCTCAGCAGGACATAGTGAGGTGTGCCCTGACGGAAGAGTGCTGTGAAGATTAAAACATGCTATTCACATGCTAGTGTCCATGGATTTCATAAGCATGGAGCACACAGCACTGGATTAGGGGAGAAGATGTGGTTCCTACCCTCAAGATGCTGATAGTCAATTTGAGGTGATGATTCAAGGTGAGGAATTAAAAGCAAGATGTGGAAAGATACTGTGATTTCTGTTGTTCTAGTTTTGTGATTTTCAGGGGAAGGAGTTGAAAGGAGCATGAGTATACTCTTTCCCCCTCTGGCTTAAGCCCTATATAGGAGTGACTAAGAAACACATATGCTTACTGTGCTATTTTGGTTTATTGGAATACAAGATGCAAAGTAAGGCAGTGATCTGGCCACATATGCAAGGAGACCAGCCACCTGCTTCTCTGATGCAGGCTATGTGGTGTCTGCCCCAACAAGGCCTTTTTTGGGATGATGACCAAGCCGCTGGTGGGGAAACATGACTCTTCCGAAGAGCCTTTTCTCCTGAGGGGCATTATGTGTCCAAAGCAGATGCAGGTTCCATTTCTTCTCTTTATCTTTAACTAAAAGGTTCACTTGTGTTATCTGTAAATTTAACAACTACTGCGGTTTAAAGTTCTTTTACTCCGAAGGCCTTATTCCATCTATTCTGGCCCTTTATCAGTACTCCAGAGTTTGGGGCTTGCAGCAATAAAAAAAGCAGAGAAATATTGTCTGCCTCTCCATACATTCCAGACCTGGGCTTCCACACTGCCTCCTCCTCCAACCTGCTGCCCCAGATGGAGGGACAGCTCAGGACTGAGTCTGCGGTTAGGACGAGACACTCAGCCCTCTTCTGGTCCCCTTTCCTCTAGAATGACAACTATGGTGCTGAGAGAAGCATTCACGGCATAGTAAGGGCATTAAAAACTCTCCCTGACAAGCCCAAATTGATGGGAACCCTAGGCAGCTTTTCCTAGGGTTTTGGTTTGCAATGCATGCTGTTGCAAAGGCAAGTGGCCTTTCTTTATTGATGAAATACCTTGAGCAGTTCTTCCACAGCCCATTGCTGCCATGCCTGACCGAGCAAATCCTGCTCTCCCACTCGGCTCCCTAGAGGAACACCTCAGGACCGCACTGGAAAAAGCAAATGATCGATTGATAATGAAATTGGCCAACTTGCCAATAATGAAAAATTGCTTTGTTCTGCCCACTGCAAGGATACCAGCTCAGTGTGTAGCCTGTGCCTAGAGGCAGGGGATGGGAAGGAACTCTGGTCAAAATGGACACAGGTGAACTTTCCGGAGCATTCCTAGTGGGCACAAGGACAGTAAGAGTGACTCGGGTCTGTCTTGGTTTTGACGAATTTAAGATGTTTCACGTCGTCTTATGAGCAGATATTTATATTTGTAGAAGAAATGCAGTGGTAAGAGTCAAGATTTGGTCAGAGCAGACTTCTCACCCTTTATTTGGGTGGATGAGAGTGTTGTGGGTGAGCATGCAAATTTTAACATATGTAAGATACTCCAAAGGCAACGAGACAACTAGAAGACCCACTAGGAATCTGCAGTCCCCTTGAGGAAACAAAATATGCACATGAAACAACGTGAAAATAAATACAAGACTTGGCAAAAAGGAAAAACAGATAAAACACAGTCACTTTTTAAAAAATATATCTTTATTGATTTCAGATAGGAAAAGAGAGGAAGAGATAGATAGAAACATCAATGATGAGAGAGAATCATTGATCGGCTGCCTCCCTTATGCCCCCTACTGGGGATCAAACCCACAACCCGACCATGTGCCCTTGACCAGAATCGAACCTGGAACCCTTCAGTCCGCAACCCGTCGCTCTATCCACTGAGCCACACCAGCCAGGGCAACACAGTCACTTTTTATGTCATATGTTTGAAATCATAAAATTAATCCTTTTATTTTAAGAGGAATATTAATTATCTTATGAAAGTTAGGGTATACTTAAAATAATACCGATACAAATAACTACTAATTGCAATCCAGAAAAAGAAAACAATTACTTAATGTTTTAATATAATTCTTTGTTTATTTTTTAAAGCTTATAGACTTTATTTGTAGAAGAGCACTTCACCCCATACTCTTTCTAAAAAGTAACAATTAAAGGAACAATATGTAATAGGGTTAGGTATATTCACACGGTCATACAACCAATCTGATAGTATTAAAAAGACAAGTATAGATAGATATAATAGATTTTTTATTAGACTTATTTTTACAAGCAATGTTTTGTCCCATTATCATGAATAATCCATGTTCAGTACAGAAAACTTAGAAAATACCCATTATTCTAATACTAAGAAATAATTAATTTTAACTTTTACTTTTTATCTTTCCTGCATTTTCCCATGCAAGAACATGAATAAATGTAGGTAAATATGTATATATCTGATTGGGGCTGGCGTCCAGGAGATTGGAGTGGGTGAGTAGGTGGGCAGATGTGATTACAGACCTGGGGTGTGAACTGTGAGTCCCAGCAATGGTGGTCGAGAGGATGAAGTCTAGATTTTGGGAGGGAATTAGGAGAAGATGTTTCAGAGGCAGATCTTGAAAGTTCCCCATATAACACTACAGGGAGACTGGAGAGAGGAAGGGACCCGCCACCCAATCTTAGAGATGCTCAGCTAGCTCAGACGGTGCAAATCATTCCCAGAGCCTGGGTGTTCTAACTCCTAGGTAACTTCTGAAGGCCACCACGGAAATCAGCATGTCCTTCCAGCAGGACCATGTGCTGAGCATATTCCAGAAGTAAACAATCAAAGCAAAAGATCAGTGTGGTGGACATTGTGATGGGCACCACCCAGGTCTCTGTGCAGGAGTAAAGGACTCATTCCCCAGCTGGAAGACCCCAGCCAATGGTCTCTGCTGAAGAAAACTCCCTCCCCAACAGCCTGAATCCATGAGTGTTCAAAAAAGGAGGAGAAAGCTAGGGCCCTCTCATGCCAACTAGGAGCACCTCCAAAGGGTCACCGCAGCTTCGGAGCTCCAGTAGGACTGGTTGAGGACTGCCCCAAGATAACATCACCTCATCCCTCTGCCAGTTCCTGCCTCCTTCCTTCCCATTCCTTCCCCAGGTGTTGTTTTCAAGGCCACTGCTAACACACACCTACAAGCCAGTCTCCATCCCAGAGTCTGCTTTCCAGGGTCCGTCTGCTTCCCTGGCTGACAGTTTGTCTTTCAGGAGCCAGGGAGGCGGTGACTGAGCTTGACAACTTGGTGTGAACGTCTGTGTCAAGTTCTAAAGAAGTGGTGCAAGGCCAGATAGATAAGCACTGGGCTCTATGATGACACTGTCAGCTGACTTTAAATTTTCAAAGCCTTTCCCACAAAGCCTTGATAATCTCAACCACCTGATGAGATAGGCAGGACAGGGTTGATGTGTGTGTGTGTGTGTGTGTGTGTGTGTTTTGTGCTCATTTTACCTATTTGGAAACCAACAGCAGACTGAGGGTTGGTGACATGAACAAAACTAATAAGTAGCAGAATAGGGACTTTGAACTGAGCTCACTTGATCTCTGATTTACAACCCTTATAAAATACATGGAGATGGGACTGTCCTAAAAAAAACACAAACCTGGGAATTTATGGAGACACCACAGGTGGGAAGGCAGGAGAATTGCCGTAAGGTTCTGTCGAAGGACAGGTGGCATGACACAGATGTGTGACCATGAAGAATTGCAACAGTGGTGCTGTCACACCACTAGTATTTCTGTCAAGATATGGTCTTGGTTTTTATAGCAAAGGATAAGTCTGTGATCACACAAATCACACACGTATATTGACTGACTATGTAATTCTATGTTTTATATACATATGCAATCTTACACCGTATGTACGTGATCTCCCCCACTGATTACTTTCTGTGGCTCTTGGCCCTCAAGCTCTTTCCCAGGCCTCCGGTGCTTTAGCCATGTGGATGGTCTCCCGCGTCGTCGCAGGTCACATTTATTTCTAAGGTTCCTCCGTGTGCCGTTAACAGGCCCGTGGAAGCACAGCAAGGCGAGCCCACGTTTTCTCACAGCTTTCTCCCTCCAAAAGCTTCCCTTTTGGCCCTGAGACATAGCAGGCATCCAAGGCAGATTTCTGTAGAGTGTGCCGAGTGCCCCCACCTTCTCCTCCAGCTCACACTGGGCCCATCTCCTGCCACAGGCCACACAGTGCAGGACAACCACGCTGCAGAGAGCACACAAGCGGCTTTCCGGTGCCGGTGGCCTGAAGCCTCTGAGGAGCACAGGGCTCCATACTCCCTCTAGGCCAGTGGTTCTCAAACTTCCTGATGCCTCGGCCCTTTAATACAGTTCCTCATGTTGTGGTGACCCCCAAGCATAAAATTATTTGTGTTGCTACATCATAACTGTAATATTGCTAATGTTATGAATCGTACTGTAAATATCTGATATGCAGGATGGTCTTAGGTGACCCCGTGAAAGGGTCGTTCGACCCCCAAAGGGGTCGCGACCCACAGGTTGAGAACCGCTGCTTTAGGCAATTAGATTGCTGTGGCCCGCAGCCCGCAGCCCGTTCCCCACTCCCCGCTCAGAGAGGGACTTCAGGGCCTGCCCACCTCTACTGCAAACAGGCACCTTCTGCGGCTTTCTGTGCAAAACAACCACAGCGTTTTCATAGCGGGTTTCTCAGCTACCGGCATCGTGGATCGCAGAATACAGCAACAAATGTGATGATGAGGCACTATTTTTAAACAGACATGCAGAGAAGTCCTCGAAGTAAGGCCATTAATAACCGTCCTCATTAAAACCAAACCAAAGCAAACACAGTCATCCTTCAAAGGGTATTAAGGGGGGGGACAAGCCCAAGATGTTCTAAGAGATTAATCATTTGCTCATTAATTTTATTGGATAATTACACATCATTGGTCCTTCCAGAGTCGCGCATTTTTTAAAATTAAACATGCCTTTCAGATGTCTCCCTTCAGATGTGCACCTCAGGTGTGCCGAGAGCTTTTTAAGCATGCAAAAGAAACGAACCACAATATTAGGCAGCGTGCTATTTTTCTTTAAGATGGCAGCCTTTCCTAAAACATTAACCTGTTCCCAAAAGATGCTCCTAATTTAGAAGAAATTAGAGGCAGAGTCTACACAGCAAACACCTCCGCTGACGCTTCATTAGTATGTATTTTCACATAATTCAATTAGCCCAAAACACACATGCACACTAGCCGTGCTGTTCCTGCTCTGGGAGTGTCAGCGAGACTTTCAGCAGATCTGAAACAAAATTGCATAAATGGCATGTAAAGCTCCGTGCATACAAAGATACCTTCAGGGTTCTAATAAATTCATGAAACTTTTTAAAGTATGATTTCCTAGCAGGCAATCACTTTTAATTAACAGGATCACCTACAGCAACACATGTCCTTCAAAAACTTACATTATTTTTTCTTTTTGAATTTCAAAGTTTCTGTAGTAAAAGTTGAATAGCTGAGTAGCTTAACCTCAAAAGGATTCCAGGCTTTTATGACAGTTATAAATCACTGTGGTGCCTTCTTTATAAGAAAAAAAGATTCTTAACACAACAGAGAAAGAAGGAAATCTCTTTTTAGTCATAGCTAGAAGCAAGCATTTTCTC
The DNA here is from genome assembly GCA_004026665.1 of Murina feae. NCBI lineage: Eukaryota > Metazoa > Chordata > Mammalia > Chiroptera > Vespertilionidae > Murina > Murina feae. Next base: position 10,523 of record PVJC01009211.1, on the reverse strand, counting down.
CAAAGGTCAAAAAACTTTTCCTCAGTTAAAGAATAATTTTAAGGACATTGCAGCTACTTGTACAAGTAATCTCTCCTAATTTACTTTATGAATTAAACATTCATTTCCAGGATTGTGGTTTGACACGGGATGGACGCGCCTCTTTCCGCAGATGGCTTTTGTAGGGTTTTTCTTCTTCGGTTTTTGGTAAACACAGGGCCTTGGCTGGATGTCGGGTCTTCCTTAATGAGCCCTCCTCCACCAGGAAAACGAGACTGCATCCACTCACCAAAGAATTCAGTTGCGTGGTTCTTGCCATTTCTTTTCCAGGCCTTTGTTTGAAAGACAGGGACGTGTTCCTAGGCTGACCAAGGCTAGTGGTGAGATGGGAAAAGTCTGAAAAAGAGACCCTGGATGAGTCTGAGATGAGGGAAGAGGAAGGCACACCAAAAAGAAACCTGTTCACCTTCCCTCCCTTTGTGCTTTAGGGCATGTGGGCAGTTGGATAAGGGGACGCTGGCTCCAACAGTACTACCTGGTGAGGGATTTTCCTCTCGCCCCTTTCCTGCACCTCTCCCCCAAGGCTCTTGTTCTCTTAAATAGGAGGCTGTTTTGGTTTTGTGGTTTCCTCAAATGGGAGAGATAATCCTTGGGAATCTGGCGAGTGGAGAATTAGGAGGATGTCTTCTGTGAAGGTGGTAAAATACTTGCATGGTGGGGATTGCACTGTCAGGACCTTTGGGCTAAGCCGAGGGGGTGCAAGCACATGCGGCTATCCAAGCACTTCTCTCCACTGCCTGGCAACCCTAAGGCCAGGTCAGCTTTCACCTGAGGGACTGCTGCAGCCGCCCTGCAGGTCCTCTGGCCTCTAGTGTTGCTCCTGTCAAACCCATTCTCCACATAGAGTTGACTCACTGGAGTTTGAAGGAATTGACCTGGCCACAGACTCCAGCAGGTGTTAGGAACACCAGACCATTTCAAAACTTACATCTGATCACTTACTTCCAAGCTCAGTTCTCTCAATAGTTTCCCACTGTTCCTTAAGAAAAAAAAAAATCTCAATTCCTTAATTGGGCACAAAATACTTTTATGATATTCTCCTCTGCTTTTATTTCTAGCCCCCCTTTTATCTGCCAATCTGATTCCCAGCTCTATTGTACTATCTATAGACCATTTCCCCTGAACGCCAACCAAAGGGCCATTTTCTTTCTAAAGAGATTTCTTTCCTTTTTCTTTCCCCTCCCCAAACATGGCTTTTTAGCTAAAATCTTTGGACGATCCCTTACTTTACCCCCCCCCCCCCACTTTTTCAGTTTGAGTCAAAGGTCACTCTACTTAATACCTACTTGTTCATCAAATCCCCACTTAAAATTGACACCTTCACATCCTTTGGGAGAACTTCTCTGGATCCCTCAAACTGTAGACCCTTTTGGGGTCTCTCAATGAAAGCTTAGTTAATTTCAGCGACCCCTCCCCCCATTTATTCAGTGATAGGATTCTCACCATTAAGTTAATAAACATATCCATCACCTCACAGTTACAATTTTTTTGGGGGGAGGTTAGAATGCTTGGGATCTATTCTCATAGGAAATGTCAATTATACAATACAGCATTATCAACTCTAATCACCATACTCTACATTAGATACTCTGAATTTATTTATCTTATAACTAAAAATTTATACCCCTTTACCAGCCTCTCCCCATTTCCCCTACTATGGTTCTATGAGTTCAACTTTTTTTTAGATTTCACATATAAGTAATGTCATGTAGTATTTGTCTTTCTCTGTCACTTGGGTTTATTTTATTTCTCTTATCAAAATTCCCTCCAGGTTCATCCATGTTGTTGCAAACGGCAGGATTTTGTTCTTTTTAAAGGCCAAATAATATTTCATTGTAAATATACACCACATTTTTCTTCATACATTGATCTGTTGATGGACACTTACCTGTTTCTATATTTTGGCTATTGTGAATAATGCTGAAACAAACATGGTAGTACAGATATCTATTTGAGATAGTGATTTCATTCTGAAATACTTCTTTTTGTAAAGTCTTTATTTTACCTTAGTTTCTGATGGTTCTTTTCACTGGATATAGAATTATAGATTGACAGTTTTTTCTTTCTGTACTCTAAAGATGTCATTGCATTATGTTCTAGCTTTTATTGTTTTGTGTTTTTTTTTTTTTTTATGAAGCATGCAGTCATTTTTTCTCTGTTTTTCTGTTTATGTCTTTTTGTACAGGGTCCTTTTGAAGATTTTCTCTCACTGGTTTTTAGCCTTTTAATTATATAAAGTCTTGATATGATTTTCTTTTTGTTTATCATGCTTGAGGTTTATTGAGATTCTTAGACTATTGGATTTAGTGCTTTCATCAAGTTTGAAAATTTCTAATAATTATTTTTTCAAATATTTTTCTGCCCTTCCTTGGCACTTCAGGTACACTACTTGTTATAGTGTCACAGTTACTGAAACTCTTTTTTGGGTGGTCTTTTTTCATGTTTCATTTTGGATAGTTTATATTGCTCTGTCATCAAGCTTACTAGCTTTATTCTGTAGTATCTAATCTGTTGATAACTTCATCCAGTGAATTTTCCATTTCAAAAATCTATCTCATTGAGAGTAGTGTTATTTAGTTTTTTAAAAAACCTTTCATTTATTTATTATAAGTTCTTGGGCATTTTTGGAATAGCTGTTTAATGTTGCTTTTTCTTTTTTTTTTTTTTTACTAATTTTTTATCTCTGCCATTTCTGCATCTATTCCTATTGACTTATTTTATTTCTGTCATCACTTTTTTTTCTGATTCTTGGTGTGTCTTGTATATTTTGATTGAGTGCTAACCATTGTGAATCTTACATTGTTGAAGATTTTTTTTTTCTTCTTTAAATAATATAGTATTCTGTTCAAACAATTACTTAAGCTAAGTGAACACCATATTGATTTTTTTGGGGGGGGCTTAATTTTAAACTTTTAAAGGCTTGATTTAGAGTAGATTTTACTCTAATGCTATTTTGGCTCTACTACTTAGGTGAGAAATTTCTGGACTCTGTACTAAATGAAGTCATCAACAAAGTCCCTCATTTTATCTGGGCAGAATTTGAACTTTTTCCAACATTGTGAAATCTTAAAGTTATTCAGCAGATAGTATCGTGTTTTTTCTTGTCTGGCCTTGTGCATTTTCAACCTATTTATTATCAGTATATTATTCAGGAGCAGACTCAAGGGATTTCCTATGCAGATTCCTGTACTTCTTTTCAGAATTGTTCCCTCCTCTCTGATACTCTGCATATTCTACTGCTTCAGCTTCTCTAAACAACTGATGACAATGACATTCTTAGAACACTTCAAAGATTATATATTATATTTTCCAGATATGTCTAAAGATGAAACATCTTGATAGAAAATATAAAATTTGACCTTAGGTCTAACCTTGGAGTCACAAAGGGAATGCTAAATAAATGCTGTTAAAAGAATTGGATTTCATTTAGACAAGATACCAGATTCACTGGGAGAGTTAGGCAAAATAATAGAAAATTCTCAAATAAAAAGCAAATGGTAAACTTTTCATAATATTTTCTACAATGAAGATGATTTCCACATATGACTTCATTATAATGATACATAAAATTATGATGTATTTCTGTATCTAACATACTTTAACATGTTTTTACTGATAATTTCATTTACTACTAAAAACATTTTCCAAATTAAAATGAATTTAAAACATTATTTGAAAATGATGTGGCTCAAGAAAGGTTGTCTATTTGGTATTACTAAAAATGGAATGCAGATTATGTGAACATCTTAATTATAAAACACAATTAGTGATTTTGCTTAAATGAATGCAAGAAAAAGACACTTTAGGGGTGAATATGCTTGCAATGTATCTATCTTTCTTACTAGCCCAAATTTTCTGGCCCATGATATGCTCAATATTAATTTGCTGTCTGATATTTAACCTGTGCGAATGTATGTATATATGAATTTTAGGTTTACATATGTTTTTACATTTTGTCATTGTGAAGAGATGTTTGTTAAGACAGAAGGTTAGAACATATTGCATTTAAATGTTTGTTAGTTTGATTTATAATTTTAAGACTTATGGTATGTGGCTGTCACTTGTACACTTGTCCTGGACCCGCAAGTCATAGAGATGCTCTCGGTCAGAAGAACCATTTCTGAGACATTATTTTGCCTCTTATGAACTGTGTCACCTTCAACAAATCACTGAACTCCTTTGAAACTCATTTCACAAAGACATAGGTTTATGATAGTATATTATCCACTTATCTCCTAGTGTTCTTTTGAAAATCAGCTGATATGATGATGATAGCAGCAGCAGTAGAAGCAAAAGCAAATATCTAATGCCTATTGTGTGCTATTTATTAACTCTTTAATCATTGCAATAACTCTATGGAAGAGTGCTATTATTGTCCCCATTTTATAGATGAGAGACCTGAGTCACAGAGAGGTTAAGAAACTTACCCAATGCCCCACTGCTAGTAAATGGTGGAGATGTGACTTGAACCGAGGCAGTTTGACTTATATTTTGTAAACCATAAAGTACATAGGAAGTATTATCATTATTAGCTATGGTCAGTGAACATATTCACTTGTAATAATGGCTCACACAGCATCTACATTGTTAGTGTGACGCTACATTTATTGCCTTCCAGCTCCTTATGTAAGAGTTAGTGTGGTAATGGATAACTGAAACATTTAACTCCCCCTCGAACCCCAATGATTTTAGAAATAGACAAGTAATTTATAGTTACTGTCCTGACAATTCTACATTATATCATATTATTACCGTAGTGAGTCTAAATATAAATTCATCTTCACCTGAAAAGTCTTATATAGAATTTCTGATTATGGAAAGGAGAGAACCAAATTTCGCAGACTCGTGCATGCTTGGGCTCACACCCTAGATAGGAGACACACTGTGTGGTTATCCGTGGGTCTTGGCAGATTGGAAAAGTGCTACATATCCTGGACCTTTGGGGCCCCCTGTGAACAGCTGAATTTATTCATTTTACATCCAGGAAACTTGGGGCCCCCACATAACCATCACTACATATTGGAGCCGCGTCTCTGGTGTTTTTGTTTTGTTTATGTTTTTGTGCTGATGCTTGAGAAACTCAAGGAAAATCAGTCACTATTTCAGCCACAGTTGTTGTGACTGATGGCGCTGGCATTGAATGCTTGCAGGAGCTGCAGGCTGTGTGGTGCTAGGGTGCTCATCAAGGGAAACCCAGAACATTCCTTTGCCCTAGCAACTACAGACTGGGCTCTGATGGGAGCCTACTGGGTGTTCCATGAAAAAAAAAAAAGGGGGGGGGGTTATATTAAAAAAAATTTGGGCAACTGCTTAAGAGAATCAACTGTGTAGATTTTTGTGTGCCGCAGGACTTCTCAGAACATTTAGTCTGCTCGTGTGCACTGTGACTCAGGGAGGATTATTCAGAGCATCTAGCTGATGAATGTTGTGTGGAGCACACTTTGTACAGGGGTGCTCTGTCATAATACTTCAGACTTCATAATCAGTGCCGTCTAAACGAACCCAGGTGTTTGAGAAAATTGAGGGCGTAAATATTAAGGTGGCACCTGAATGTGAAAGGCATAAGCAGAAATCAGGATCCCTTGTCCCCTTTTCAAGTGCAGGAGCATGAACGGCTCCCCTGCCGTCACCACACCCCCCCCCCGGCTTCTCCCCCTCCAAGAACAAGAAGCAGGGCACTTGGAACAAACACAACTGCTTGTGCAAAGAATCAGGCACCGTGGTTCCAAGTGGCTCTAAGGCTTATGCCTGAATTAAAGGCGAGGCCACATAAGAGGAAATAAAAGGGTATGCTCAGAGATCAAATGAAACATTTGTATAGAACCTTATTCAAAATGGATACAAATGCATCAATTCTTCAGAATTATAGGTGAATCAAAAGAAAATTACATCCAAGGAGATAAAGCAGCAGCCAGCAGTCGAACCACGTACAGTACAGAGAGGCCACTTTGAAGCCTCTGGCCTGGCGTGCCAAAGAGCCAGATGTGGCAGGTGGAATTACAGCGGCTCCAGCTCAGCATCTGGAGTGGATAAATCTGTCCCACAAAAAATTGAGAGGTGCACGAGGAGGTGGTGAGAGTGACCGGTTGAAAATACATTTTTGAAAGAAAAATTACTTTGAAGAGCACTGAATATTCCTTTTTTTATTATTCAACAAAAATTAAGTCTAGGCTCAATATTACTCTTTTTATTGGTGGTGGTGTGAAAGAATCGTAGATGAGGATTCTTCAAGCTCCAAAATAGCTAAACCCCTATGATTTCTCTCTTCTCTGGTAGAGAGACTGGGGTGGAGGAGGGGGTGGCAGAGATAGGGATAGATGGATAAATAAATAGATAGATGATAGATAGGCATGTGTGGGAGAGGGCACCCAAGGCAACATTGTTTTTGTGTATATATGAAGAAAGCATGATGCTGTGAGACTGAGTCAGTCTACAGGCCGGAAGATGTTTTTTTGTGTGTGGATGTATTCTTCAGGGCTTCCTTCTACCGATCGAAGAATTGTGATTTTTTTTCTCTTACCACAAAGATATACAATAGTAAAACAGCTGACACAGATATGAACAATTTCATAAAGACAATAGGCAACACAGCAATTACTCATAAGCATTGATCTAGATCACAGAATCTTCTGGCTCGACGATCCAGTCAACCTCATCCCGTTGTAGAAGCTGTGATGGAGGAACCACAACAAAGGAGATTTGTTGAGGAAGGTCCTCGTTTTGGTGGAGTCGGAGTGGGTGCCAGGGGTCCCAATTCCTGGTGCAAGGGTCTCTCTTTGCCATGCCTCCTGGGTTGCTTCAGGTTCTCAACATCCTTCCCTACTGTGTAACCCTCCCACACCACCCACATGATGGGAGGCGATGTGAATACAGGCACATGGCGTCTTCAGTTCCAAGAAGTTGTCCCTTGCAGTGGGAAGGAACTGTCTATGCCCTTTTCTGAGAAAAGAAGATGAGAAAGGGGCTTACACCAAGGAGTTGGGAGAGGTTAATAATGAAGGAACACCTTCAGGGGCATTCTTCCAGGAGATAATGTAGCCTCATTCTCCGGCCATCTGCTGTCATTAGGTGGAATCTAAATATGGAGAGTGGATACCCAACCAGCTTGATAATGGGTACTGTCATCATCTCCCTTGTACTTAGTGAAGATGAAAAAGCAGAGATGGGACCTCTAGCCTGTGGATTACAGTCTCAGCCATAATCTCATCAGAATCAGTTCTCCTGCGGCCAGCACCCTCTGCTGGTACCTTGCAGTCCTCTGACAAGGACCATCTTTTAATCCTCACCGCTGGCCCGGGAGGAGAGGTGGTCAGGTGGCACAGGTGTTATGCCTATCGGCAAAGAAGGAAATAGAGCGTCTGGGAAGTTAAATGCCTTGTCCAGAGGCAAGATGCCTGACCATATGCCTCCCAAATTGGTGTGTTGCCTATTCTGGCACCTGGTTCCTGGGTATTTTATGTGAGGAAGGGTGACTGCAGAATGCCAGGCTGGTGCTGTCCCTGAATGAGGTCCGTGTGACCGGGGGGAGGGGGGTGGGTTAAGAGCTTGGCCCCTGCTTCTGGAGAAGACATCTCAGTTAAAGAGATGATAGACGAGGCAGGCAACAGTGGGGTGGCAGATGGGTGGAGGGTTCTTGAAGACAGCCGAGAGATTGAGGCACAATCTGACAGGCAATGGAGATTGCTGTAGGGGTCTTGACAGTGTGACGGACTTGGTGGCACTCGAGGAAGATAATTCTCTCAGATAACAGCAGCAACGCCACCCACAATAGCGTCCACATCCTTCCTGTGCCCATCGCTGGGGCTTCCCAGTGCTGCTTGTCACCGTCAGAAAGATCAAGAGCCTCTTGGCTGGAACCTGGCCCGCTAATCTCAGAGCTCCAGTTCAAGGAGCAGCCAGATGTGTCCTAGCAAGGAAACACCGCGTATTTGGAAAAAGGCTTGCTCAGGTATAAAATACAGCTCCGGGGAGGTGACAGTTCCTACCACGTGTGTGGGAAGAGAAACTCACGAGCTGGTGAATGTTGCTGCTGCCTTTTCTTCCTATGGGAACAGTATGCTCCCCACGCCGCACATCTGGGCAATGTTGTGTGTGCTCAGTGTTCTCAGCATCCAGGGATTAGCACGTTTTTATTTGGGATCAGCAGCCACTTCTACCTTCTAGTTAAACCTTATTAGCTAGCAGGTACATTGGGGCTTCCTCAATGTTATCGTTTAGGGCATGTGGTGCTAAGGAGAGAGCACTGAGCTTGGAACCAGATGTTCGGAATTCTGCCCATCTGTAAGCCAAGTGTTTATCAGAGTGACTGTTCAAGAAGTTCATGGTTGTGGTTAATGGTGTGCCTAAGAACTAACGTGGGGCATTTTAAAAAATATATTTTTATTGATTATGGAGATGAAGGGAGAAGGAAAGAGAGATAGAATCATCAGCGATGAGGGAGAATCATTGATCAGCTGCCTCCTGCATGAACCACACTGGGGATCCAGCCCGCAACCAGGGCATGTGCCCTGACCGGGGACCGAACCATGACCTCTTGGTTCATAGGTTGATGCTCAAACACTGGGCCATACTGGCCAGGTGGGAGATTTTTTTGGTGACATACAAATTCATCCTTTTCCTGTCCCTCCACAAATGTTGTCACGGAGGATATCTGGACTGAGCCTTGGCATGTGTGTTGTGAAAATGCCCCGGGAACTTTTGATGAACAGTTCTGGCTAAGAACCACTACAAACATATTGTCCCTGTGGCTTTAGATTGTTTATGAAGAACTGAGCTAAGGGCTTGGTACTTAGTAATTGCTACATTCAAATAATAAATAGCCTTAGCTATTTATTAAAGCAGATTCTCTACTTGAAAATGATTTAATATTTCATTTCCTGCAACCATTAATATTTTTAAAAGATTTATATCTCATTTCCTTTCAAAAAGGATTTGAGATGGTTTTGGTAAAACAATTTTTCTATATAAGACTTTCTCTCATTCAGATGGACCTTCATACCTAATGAGTTTGAATTAAGGAAGTTTTTCCATTTTTGTGTTGATGTTTGTCCCAAAGTTCAGTTCTCCTGACCTGCTTCCCATCTTCATTTAATTTTTCTCCAAGGACAGATATGGCAGAAATGGTGAATTGTAATGGATCTTGGGATCATCTTTAAAAAACACCCACAAACCAGAAACCTCCAGATTGTGGAGGCTATGTCAGATTCTATCAAAGGATTTGGCTAAGCAGTTGAGAATAAGGCAGTGGAAGGGTGCAAAGGAAGATACAAATGAGCTCATTATCATGTCAGTTTCCCATCATCTACGCCTGCTCGATTTTCACAGGTGCCATAGATCAACCAAAAGTTCACCTTCTCCTCAGTAGTAGAATAGGCTGCCAGGTAAAGCTATTATCCCAAGACCCCATCTACCTTCCTTTCCTGAAATATAACTTTGGAAAGGAAGAAGAAATGGTATTACCATTTATGGAGCACCAAGTATTCAAGGGATTATATTAGTTTGAAACCTTATTAAGAAATCAAAGAGCTATGTGATGAGAAGTAATACAATGAAATGGACCAAGTTAAAATTACAAAAAGCAGCTTAAACACTTAAACAATTAAGACCATTATATGAATACATAAAATTGCAAATAATATATGGAACTCAGTAGAGTGTGGCCTTGATCACAAACATAAAAATGAGCTGTTAGTATTATTATAGTTTTTTGCACACATTGTTTCTCCCTTAAATATGGGAAATGAGGTTCAGTTTTAAATGAAACTTTAAAAAGAATTGCTATACTTTCAATATTTTAATTTGTTTGTATACCAACTAAAAACAATAAGAATCCATGGCTCCTTTTCAATAGCCATTTGATTCTCTTTCTTTTTTTCTCTTATGAATTGTGAAAGAAGACAATTGTGAATGGCTTACAAGATTTATTCTACCTTTCTTTCCCAGACCCCAAATGCCTGATTTTTTTAATTGACTTTTAAATTTTTTCCAAATGGCGTCTTGATGAATAAAGAAAGACTGTTGAAAGGAGCATTAAAAAAAAACTTGGTTAAACTGACTTGTTTATAGTTTAAATGTCCTTCCCAGTTTTATTTTCTTGCATTGTATAATCACGCAGCAAATCAAATGAGCCTTCTATGTAATATTTCTCTCATCAACACTGTTTAAGAAGTGGGAATCACAGTCCAGTCACATCTCTTTCCATCCACACCTATAACACCTACCACCCCCACACCCAAGCACACCTCGATTGCCACAGAGAGAATTCCTGAGGTAGAAGGCACCAAACATTCAACCTGCCCTTTCCAAGTTATTGCTAACAAGGAGTTGTTTCTGTTCTTAAGATTTCAAATGTGACAAGTTGATAATCGCCTATGCTTACCTGTTCTAAATAATCACATTTACAGTAAAGAAATGTAACATAATTTTTTGACCAATTTGTATACTTTTTTTTCTATCTAGATTGGTGTTTTTCTTTTTTTTTTTTT
>PVJC01009210.1:0-46377 GCA_004026665.1 Murina feae | reverse complement strand
GTACATCTGAAATAAACTATACTTCCTAAAGGTATTTAAAAAAATTACGGACAGTAGCTCCTTGAACCCAGCTGCCACATGAGAAAGCCTAAGCTAGTCACCTGAGAGGGCCTGGGGCTCTCAGCAGCCACCCCGGGATTGTCAGGCCAGTGCTGCTGAGCAAGGCCAGTGAAGCCCTGCTCAGGTGGTGGACAGGGAGGCATCAGGGTGCAGTGTCTGCTGGGTGGGCAGAAACCCTTTTCCTCCATCACTCAAAGACCTCCCTGTCCCACCCAAGAGGGCCCGGGGGCAGAGCCTGTGGGAACACTGCTGCTCCTGGTGAAGTGTCTGCAGGCATCACCCCGACCCCGAAGCACCAACCCTGGCCCTTCTGTCAGTGGGCGTCTTGGTGAGGGCTGTGAGGCAAAGGCCTGTCAGGCCCCTCGTCCTCTCAGGAGCTCAGCCGTGGCTGCGCTGAGGAAGCAGATCCAAGACTAGGGCAACTGGACAGAGGATGTGGGGGGGGGGTAGTGTCATAAAGAAAGGAGCCTCTGGAGAGCATTATGCTAAGTGAGGTAAGTCGGTCAGTAAGTATGGATGGTCCCCAAGTAAGAGAGGTAGGGACAGGAGACAGGCCTTATAACTAGACTTACGTGTAAAAGTGCACTCATTATTACTGAGGGTGCGTTGACAACTAGGAATCAAGAAAGAGAAATACTTTTCTGTCTTTTATATCATTTTGCTTTTGTGTGTGAAACAATGGAGATTTATACATAATAAGTGCTAAGTGCCTATAACATACAAATTAAAATATATAGCCATGAACCTTAGGAATTATCTGCAATGGAAGTATTCAACTTCCAACTCAATGTTTCAAAAAGCTTATTTTCCCTAATAATGAAAAATATTTGGCCTAATAGCCTTTTAATATTTTTACTTCCATGATACTGGCTACAGGTTAACCTTTGGGGTTTTGAACTTGCTTAAGATTTGATAAAAGCCACACAGTTAATTCCCTGAGAAAATGCACACACATGTAATTTAAAAGGTTTATGGACTTCTCTACCACATTAAAAAATATGAAGTTATTAAGTCCTGACTTAAGGGATTGTACTTAAGTCAGTTATGATTCTACTCTAGGCAGGTTAGGTAAATAAGATAAAGAGTAAGGTTAAAAGAAAACCATATTATTGAAATAACTGACATTAGAATAGATCAGCAGTTTCCTTGCCTTTTGGACTCAGGAACTCTTTGCATTTTTATTTTTTAAATATACTTTATTGATTTTTTAAAGAGAGGAAGGGAGAGTTAGAAACATCGATGAGAGAGAAACACCGAACAGCTGCCTCCTGCACACCCCCTACTGGGGACTGGAATCGAACCTGGGACCCTCCAGGCAGCAGGCCCATGCTCTATCCCCTGAGCCAAAGCAGTAAGGGCTCTTTGCATTTTTAAAAATAGTGAGAACCCCAAGGAATATTTATATGAGTAATATCTAGTAATACCTATGGGATTAAAAGTTAAAACAAAAATTTTAAATGTTAATTTATATATAATAAACCAATTTCTTAGCATAAATAACATTTAAGTTAAAGACATTTTCAAAATAAGCTAGTGAGAAGAGCATTTACATTTTGAAAATTTCTTCAATAAGTGTTTCAACAAGGTGTATTCTCACTCATATTTGTGCTTTCAAATCTCCAATGTGTTGCAGGATTCACACGAATAGACAGCCAAGGTTAAAAACAATTGACAAAAGAATTTTACTGGAACAAAAATACTTCCAAATCATATATCTGGTAAGGGTCTATTATCCAGTTTATATGAGGAATTCTTACAACTCAACAACAAAAAGACACAGACAACCCCATTTTTAAAAAGAGCACAGGAGTTGAATAAACAGTTCTCCAAAGAAGACAAACACACCCAAGATCACATCATTCTTCAGCGAAATGCAAATCCAAACCACAATGAGACTCCCTTTACACCCACCAGGATGCTTATAAAAACATACACGGACGTGGAAAACGAAGGGCGGCCCTACGTGGAGACACTGAACCCTCACACACTGCTGTTCCCACTTTGGAAAACAGTCTGGCGGCTCCTCTCACAGTCAAACACGGACTGATGGCGGGACCCAGCAATTCCACTCCGAGGCCCGCGCCCATTCCCGTGCTGTCCTCCCAGGCCTCGAGGACCACAGGACTCCCCGCCGCGCTGTCCATCCCGGAACCAGCCCGTGGTCAGCCCCGACTCACACTCGGGTCACAGCCATCACCTTCCTCCCGGCCAGAAGCACCTTCCCAAGATGCACACCTCGTCACCGCACGCTACTGCTGAAGACTCAGCCACCACGAGCTCGTCCTCTGGACAGAGGTGACTGGCCTAGCGCGGCCTATTAGACCCTCCGGAGGCCTGAGCCGCGGTAACTTGGGCCACGTGAGTCCTCCGCCCCCGCCCTGCCCCCAACCGCTTGTAATCGCTGCTCAACCTCAGATCTCACCCCAATCCCCGTTTCCTGAGAAAACCTCCGGCCTCGGCCTAAGGTCAGGTCACCCCAATCCCCGTTTCCTGAGAAAACCTCCCCGGCCTCCGGCCTTAGGAAGGCACCCAAGTGGGGGGTTCGGGACCGCCAAGGCCTCCGGCGAAGGCGCAAACCCTGGGCCACCCCACTCCCAGCCTGGCCTGCCTCCCTGACCGGGACCACGCACAAGACCTCGAAAGGCTCCTGCCCACCACCGCTCTCTGGACGCCCGACCACCGGGACCGCGGCCACTGCACTCACTGCGCCGTTCCCCCCTCCCTCGCCCAACAAGGTCCGAGGCCTCGCCCGCGCCCGCCGGTGCACCTCAGAGCCTCGTTGCCGCCTTCGCCGCAGGCCCAGCCGCGCCACGCCAGGCGTTCGCCCACCTCCGCGATCACTCCGCGTGCAGCCGCGCAGCCCCACGGGTAACAGCCGCCGGAGGCCCGCCCACTTGCTGCCGCCCAGCGCGCTCCCATTGGCTGACGCTATAGGGCGGCAGCGTAATTGGCCGGGCGTGCAGGCGCCAATGTAACTGCGATTCTGCACTGCGATCGACTGCGATCGATCATCGTGCTGGTGCAGGAGCAGGTTCCGCGAGATGGCCTGCGCCGGCCCAGCGGCCCTGGGAGCCTTTTCTGCCTTGCAGGCCGAGAACCTGTGTGGACAGCGCAGCAGGGCAGAGCCACTGGATGAGGAAGCCGGGTGGGGCTGCCCCTAGAGTGGACCCAACGCCCTCCGGAGTCTGCCCGCACACAGTGGCCGCACCACCGCCTGGCTGCACCCAGGTTTCTGCCACGCATCCCTTCTTTGCTTCCGCCCTCCGCCCTTTAAAATATCTCCAGCAGGGCCAGGGCTAGGGCGAGACAGCGATGCAATCGGTGCAAAATTGAAGGGGTCCTCAAAAAACTAACTTATCAGGATAAATTATATCGTAATGCAGTTGTTGATAAAACCAAAAGTAATGAAAAGTCTGAGATGAACAAAATGTCCAAGTCAGTATTCCTAATTTTCTCTTTTGTCCCAGGCTCCACAAGGCACTGTTATCCTGTCTTGAAATGTGTATAGTCCCCTGCTCCCAGCGTGGCTCAATGGTTGAGCATCTACCTATGAACCGGGAGGTCAGGTTTGAGGATCCCAGGTCAGTGCACATGCCTGGGTTCAGGTTGGGGGCTCCATCTGCCTGCAGGAGGTAGCTGATCAATGATTCTCTCATCATTGATGTTTCTATTTCTCCTACTCCCTTACTCTCTGAAATTAATATATATATATATGTATATGTGTGTGTGTGTGTGTGTATATATATATATATATATATATATATATATATGTAATGTGTTTTTTTCCATTGGCAAAAATTTTGTCGCATTGATTTTTTGCTTAGATGGTCATTTTGTTGAAAAATAACAAATATTTTAACATCTATAATAATAAAAAGAGTAATATGCTAATTAGATCAGACATCCTTCCTGACATGTGATGGCTCTAACCCCTTGCAGACAAAAACAAGGACACAAGAGAGTTAAAGAAGAGAAAGTTTTCCTCTGCCCCCACGGCAGGGAGCGTTAGAACAAGTGTTGCGAACCATTGGATAAGGATTATTGCCAATTCTGCAGAAACTTGCAATCTCCAAGGCATAGACCTCAGTTCTGCTGAAGAACAAGCTGTCTTTTGTGGTTACAGTGAATAAAAAGTTTGCTTAGCACCAAGGTCGGGGCTTTTGCAGGCGAGGCTTCCCCACAAGGAAGTGCCTGTGAAGGCCCTGGCCAGCTCAATAAATTCTCGCTTGCTGCTTAGGACCTGATTGGAGTTGGTGGTCTTATTCTCGCTAACTTGGTCCACAACAGACAAAGCCGGGACTGGAGGGAAGCCAACCTGAGTCCCAGGTGCCTGTGGGCAGCTGGAGGGAAGCCAGCCTGGGTCCCAGGTGCCTGCATGCAACCTGGGGGAAGCCAGCCAGGGACCTGGGTGCCTTCCGGTAGATGGAGGAGGAAGCCTGGGTCCCGGGTGCTGGAGGGAAGCTGGTGTGGGCAGCTGGCGGGGAAGGAAGGCCTACTCTTGCAAAAATTTTCGTGCACCAGGCCTTTAGTTGAAGTAAAATGTGTTTAATATAGAAAATGCAGAAAAATATAAAGAAGGAAATAGAAATCCCCTCTTCACTACTTGGCACAGAGCCAAGTAGTGTGTGAGTGTTTGAGGGAAGCTGAATGGAAAGAGGTATGATTGGGATCTTCTCCCTGGTGGACTTTGCTGCCCTTTGCTTATTGACCTCTCTATTCAGGAGCTCTGGACGTTTTTTATCCCACAAACACCTCTGAGGATCTGCTGTGTATCAGGCAGGCCATGGAGCACAACGCTTAAGGCGGTTCTTATCCAAGGAAGCCCAGTCCTGCTGCATCAGGCAGAAGTCACCAGGGGCTAAGGTGTGGAACAGGCTGAGATGTGCAAGAGTGCAGCACAGTCATGGCCTGATGGCCTGGAAGCCACACACTGGGAGTTCTCAGGGAATGCAGTAAAACAATACCGTAGAGCAAAGCCGTGGGCACCTTGGGAGCTAGGCAAGGAGACCTGTCAGTCCTGGTACTTCTGTAATATCCATGACACTTGGTAGAGGCTACTTGCCATCTCCACATTGTCTTCTATCAAAACGATATAGGCAGTGTGACAGTATGAAGAAAGGGAATGCTTTTTGAAAAAACTGCAGATTTTCATTTTGAATTTTAAGTGGTCATTTTGGAACTTAGCTGCCAGTGCTGCCAACTGATGGCCTCAAACACCCAGATTTGCAACTTCTAGGGCCTTCTGTAGTGGGAAAAGAATGGACTGTCGCCCTCTGGACTGTGAAGAGTCAAGCTATTGAAGAGCATTGTCGGGAGAGATGCTGGAGTTCATCTGGAGGCAGGCTTGGGAGCAGGGGACTTAGGCCAGGAGCCCACACGCATTTGCTTAGCCTGTGGCTAGCAGTTTTTCTTAGAATGCATTCTGTACAGTTCTGGTCCCAGAGGACTCTTTGGGGGAAAAAAAAAGTTCCTTGGACAGTGTGGGAAATGGTACCCAGTCCATCTCCCCCTTAAGGAATCTGATGACGTATGAATGTCATCCTCGATAGGTAAAGCCATTGAATGTTTAACAAGTGTCACCAAGGATTGCTTATAGAATTCTTTTTACGTAGAAACCTGACATTCCTAGGAATTAGTGGCCCATGAAAACACTTTTGGAAACACTGGACTCATAGTAATAGTAGTAGTCACAACAAGGAAGAAGCAACATAAGCTATCATTCCTTTTTTTATTGATTTCAGAGAGGAAGGGAGACAGAGAAACAGATAGAAATTTCAATGATGAGAGAGAATCATTGATCAGCTGCCTCCTGCATGCCCCACACTGCAGATCGAGCCCGCAACCCAGGCATGTGCCCTGGCCAGGAATTGAACCGTGGGTATTAGGTCGACACTCAACTGCTGAGCCACACCAGCTGGACATAAGCTACCAATTTCTTCTGTGCTGTGTAGCAGACACTGTTCTTAGCATTGGACACTTGGTGCTGAACAAGACCGACATGTCCACCGATCTCACAGTGGAGCAGAGTGGGATCAATAGAGGCTCTTTGAATTTGAGGCCTGATGCTTAGATGCAACTTGGAAATTGTTGTGCTCAGTCTTCTGAAGCAGTCTCTATAAAAAGCATCATGGATACCATTGTTAAAATCATCCCTACACAGATGTAAATGTGCTGAATCACTGGTGAGTGCTTGAAACTCTTTGAAATAGAAGACAAAACATTTTAAGTTATGTATGTGGCTCATATAATGTTTCTATTGGACAGTGATACTCTCAGTAGCCAAATGGTCAGGACTTTTTCATCCTTCAGATTTCAGTTTAAATGCCACCTATTCCACAAAGCTTTCTCTGACCACCCAGTTCAAGCAGCAGCCTCCCCACACCTGTACACACCTGATCACACCCACACTCCCTCTATTCCATTACTTGGTTTCACCATTTTCATGGTCTGGAATGTTAGTTATTTGCTATTTACAGGCTTATTGTCTCCATTCTTCATTGGAATAGGATCGTTGTATCCCCAATGCTTGAGTAAGTCCTGGATCGATGCTTAGTGAATTACCATAAACTCCGGAGAGCTCATCTTCCAGAAAACTCGCAAAGTAATTCTTGATAAAATTATGAAATACACAGGCATACATACATATGAGATGTTCAGGGTAAAAACAAAAATATTAAATGTACTTTTTAAATTTGAATTTATATTAATAAAAGGAGCAGACATCTGCTTCTAACACAGAAGAGGTTTCCAGGTATGAGAAGCCTCCTTGGGCAATTACATGTTTTCTTGGCTCAGCATTTGGAGCTGTCGCTGCCACAGCAGCTCCCTCTTCTGAGACGAGGTGTAGCAGGACTAAGTCAGCTTTCCCCACAGACTTTGCCTTTACACTTGCTCTGACCGCTGTGATATTAATGTATTTACACTTGCCTTCTCCCGAGTTTCACTTTGCTAAATCTCAACTGTGCTACATCTCGGTTTTCAGGCAATTGTTTCTGGGCCTGATCTTTTATTCATACAGAAGCCAGACACCTCTTTTCATCCCCCTGGGTGGCCCACAGGGTCCACTGGAGGAGGGAGCAGCAATGGTCTTGTTCTATGGCACCTGAATCAAATTAGACCCGGGTTGTTAAGAGAGTGGTTTAAACGCTTCTGATATAGAAATGTTAAACCACACTGTCTTAACCACATTTAGCAAAATTGTGGTGGATGAAGAACAACTGTTCTTAGTATCTACAAAATGCCATTATGTCTGAGGCAGGTGAAGGAAATTCACGCAGGGAGCAAAGGAGGCTGGCCTTGCCCTGGGCCAACACACGGTTGTTTAATTACAAGGAGAAAAGCTCATGCAATGGAAAATCCCAGCACACCTGACTTGGGAATGGGAATACAACTTATTCAAGCCGCAGAGAGCCATACATGGGCGCTGTCTTGGGAAGGCAGAGCTGGTGGGACTCAGTGAGTGCCCGGGGTGGAGGTGGGCCCAGAAGGCCAGCAGTGAGGAATGAACACAGACCTAAAGACCCCCTCCTTCCTCATTATCCTAAATATGGGATTAGAAACTCTTGGGATATAGGGAGTATTAATGTGAAATTCAAATATTTCTAGTTGAAGACTCTTTGCTCAAGTATGTGGCATTCTTGTTCCCATGCCACCCATGGGGACGGGCAATTTGTCTCCAAAGGGAGACAAACCCAGCCATGATTAGTGAAATTCCGCTCAGGATGAGCAGGGCCTGCTTAGCATTTAGTGCCCTTGGGGACCAGGTAGGAGCCACTGGCAAGTTTCCAGAGAGGGCAGAGAGGGGAGATGAGCAAGCAAGGGAGTTGAGGACCAGCCATACAGAGATACACACCAACCAGTGGACAGGCAATGTCATCCAAGTGACAAGTATGGGCCTGGGGTTTGGGGCCAACTATGGGGTCCTTGAAATATTGGGAGCTGGGTGGCGATCTAGGCCTAGAGCTTCTGGGAACAGGGCAGAACCCCTGACGACTGAGCCGGGGTCCTCTAAATCCTCAAGCATCCCCTATGCCAGGGTGAGGATCAGATGTTCCCTACTTGTGGCTGCAGGTGCAGGGAGCCAACAGGTCAGTAGACAGCAGCGTTGTCACCTTTAAATACCAAGACAGGCACAGGTGCTGCATCCCACCTGGGCCGTCTGGAGAAACACAGCCAATGCTTGCACCTCAGTTTGAAAATGTGAAACTGGCTGGCTGACAGCTGGTGCTTCCCCACCCCCACTCCTCACTGCCCTCTGTGTGGCGTTCTGGTCCACAGAACCACAGCCGCCTAAGGCAGGCATTCAGCTGGTATTCCCGGAGAGTCAGCGCTGTCAGAGCAGAAAGCCATTGACACCAAATAGCAACATATAAATTTAACCATATCAACAGTAGCTTTGATTTTTTAGTTTACATTTTGGACTGTTAAAATAGGAAATCTAAAACACAATGGAAAATAAAATCTCATTGCAATTCTTAGCATCCATTTATGCCTTTTGAGTGGGTTGCTTTACGTTCTAAATGCCACCTGTTTCTAAAAACGAAAACAATTAATCGGAAACATGTAACAGTCACCCTGGTCTGGGTTCCAACCACTTCTTTTCTTCTCATTCTTCTAATTCAGTGGTTCACACTGGGGGCACTTCCACACCACACCCCCAACTCCACGTAGACATCTGGCAAGGTTTGCAGACACTTTTGTCACAATGTGGGGTGGCAGCCACTGGCATCTGGTGGGTAGAGGCCAGGGATGCTGCTCAGCATCCTGAGAGGCACAGGACAGCTGTCCAGCAACCAAGAATGACCTGGCCCAGGATGTTAGTAGCACGAGGCTGAGAAAAGCTGGGTTACAGGGATGAAAAAGTCAGCAACAAGTGTCTAATAGCTACACGTGCAGGGAGAGTTTTATTCCAAAATAAATGAAAAAGTTGGATGTATAACAGGGATTTGCTGTTTCTGTGAGGACTGGTGTGAGGTAGAGCCTGGAGGTTTGACTTCTTCGGAGCCAGGGGCTTGGGAAAGAAAGGCTGTCTTCCCAGGGCTGGTGAGACAAGCATAAGTGGCGGTTCTTCAGCTGTGGGGCATGTGGCCAGTTCGCTTCCCTGCTCTGGTTTCCTCACCTGCTGCATGGATTTGATAGCAGCATCTCTCTTATGTTCATGGAAATCAAGTGAGTGAAAACATAGAAGAATCTAGCTGCCAGGCATGGCTAAGGCTAGTAGGGTGTTTGCTGTTATCAGTATTCTCTGTGAGCTGTGTGGATGTTTTACTGGTTCAACTTGTTTATAGGAAGATGTTGTGGAAGGGCCCTTAAGGATAAGACAATGAAGTACACATCTCTCTCCCCTCTTGAGTGGGTTACTCTTCGCTCTGGCCCAATGTGGTCAAAGGGGGCCCCGCAGGGAACGTGCAGGAAGCAGGGCCCCCTTCCTGGCTCCTTCCTCATGCACTTGGCACCGGTGGTGTGCAGTGTGGTGGTGCCCGCTTTCAGACGCGTTTACTCCCATCCTGGCCCAGGGCTCCTGCCTGCTGGTGTCAGCCCCTGGCACCCCCAGTGGGCGGCGCCTCCAATGGGATCTCAATTGGTTTGTCCCTTCCTTGGATCTTCTCCCTTTTTCATTCTTAGTGCGTTAATCCCCTATTAGAAGTCAATACACACACACACACACACACACACACACACACACACACACTTTTATTGATTTCAGAGGAGAAGGGAGAGAGAGATAAAAACATCAATGATGAGAATCATTGATGGGCTGCCTCTTGCACACCCCCTTACTAGGGCTCAAACCCACACAACCCAGTCATGTGCCCTTGACCGGAATCCAACCTGTGACCCTTCATCTGAGGGCAGATGCTCTAATCGCTAAGCCAAATTGGCTAGGGCCAAACTCAGAAATCTTTTGAAGCCAATCCTTGTAGGATCTGCTCTAATAAATCATAGGTACATATAAAACCACACGGTTGTGGAGAGTTACGGTTTCCATAGGAGCAGTGAAGAGTAGGTTTCTGTGTAAAAGTGTAGCAGCTATAGTGGGTCTGTGGGCATGGATGTATATTGGTGATAGGATGATTTTATCTATAGAATGCCGAGAAGGCGGCGATCGGAACTGTACAGTGTCCTTGGCACAAGGAGACACAATTTCTCTCCCACCTAGCTGCAAGCAGCCTATATCCCGGATCCCCATGGTGGGTGCTGGGGATGCACCCAGGTGATCTCTAGCACTATGTTGTGAGCATATTCTCAACTTTATACACCCAGTTCATGTCCCCTACCCCAGTGTTCTCCAAGGGCCAACACTACATACAGTTGGATGGTATGTCTTTCTTGGCTTGCACTTGCTAATATTCTGACAAACTGTCCTACTTAACCAGCTTTGTTTGAAAAACAACACATACAAAGTCACTAAAAATCAATAAGTAGCCAAACTTTCTCTACTTTTATCCTTGAGGATATCATAGTTATCTCCACTCTGGTCTATGACTTCTTCAGTTTACTCTTTATCCTAAGAACACTGATTCTTATAGGTACACTATTCTCTTTTTAAAATTTTTATTTAAAAAATTTTAGTGTTGATGTTCTTGGAGAAGTCCACCCCTCACCCTCACTATTCTTATTCACTGTGAATATACTTTAAAAAAACAACAACAGGGAAAGAAAAATGAATTGATATGTTTTAAAAATAAAAAGGATGACCTCAAACATAAAGAACAATTAATATACAATAGTTAAATATCTTTCTCAATGGGAAAAAAAAAGCCACAATCTAAAGTCTTTCAACCTTTCATTTTTTAATTTTTCTAATAGTACATTCTTTAAAAGAAGTTAACAACTTCAATTCCAAATATAAGGATTAAATAATGCAAATGAAAAGCTATCGTTTTCAGTAAGCTATTGCCGAATTCCCTGGAAAAAAGTACTCTTATGATTGAATGGATGCAAAAATCCCTTAGAAAAGCTTCATTTGTTGCCTGTAAAGAGTCTTCTTAAGGTCACTTTTACGTCTAGACCCTCCCTTGTTTCTAGTGAAAGAGTTCCGCTTGGTAATGGCTTGTGGTTCCACAGTGTTCGTGTGTGAAAAGCGTAGACTAAGAGATACTACCAAAACCGCTCCAATCGCAGATTCTGCCGTGAAAGGAAGTCCCAACCGTAACATTTCCCCTTATTTTCAGCAAGACACATGAAAAGAAAACTCAAGTCCCACTTTAATCGTTACTCAGATGACCATTTTAAATGGCATGAAGAGGCTGCTGGGCCGTCGGGTGCTGACCCCCACGGGCCCAGTGTGCTTATCAAATGACCTGCAGCTTGTGGGTGGTGCCCCGCTGGGCAGGGATCTGCAGGTCCGTGGGTGGAGGCGTCCAGGCTGCTAGGGCTCCTGCGGCTGAGTCCTGGGGTGTCCTCTCAAAAGTGGGAAAAACAGCAGCTCCCAGATAGGAACAGGAGCGGAGAAAGGCCTGCGAGTCGATGCTCTCCACGCCCAGCCAGGCTCCCGGGCGGGCCTGGCGCTCACTGCTGGGATAAGAGCGCACTCCTATTGGCTTTCATTTTTTCCAGACGCTTCACTAAGTGGCCATTGCTCACCTCCAGCTCTTCGGTTTTGTCCAGTGCAGAGCGGAGCTGGGAACAAGGAGGAGAGGCAGCTTTGAGGATCTGGCTTCCTCCAAACATAACAGGATTACCAAGACAGCAGTCCTACCGGAAACACCATTTAATCTGGACCCACTGCAATCCCCACATCCATATTCACATGCATGTGTGAATGCACACTTTTTAATTTAAATAGGCTCAGGATCCTGGCCTCATGAGCAACTTCCTCCTCTGAAACAACTAGACCCCAGACATGGAACAAGCTTGGGGATCATGGTGTCACCAAAGGCAAACAAATAGGAGCTGACCCAGGCCCGCTGGAGGAGGTGGTCCCCGCAGCCCTGGGTAGGCAGGGGCAAGGCTTCTGCAGGCAGAAACCAAAGTGGGAATGTGCAAGGCCAAGCAGGTGACGCCTGGGAGTGGGGGCCACAGAGCCTGGAACAATTTGCTTCTGATCCCAAACCCTCAGAGATGGGGGCTATGGTCGTGGGACAGGTTAAACCCCACTGCTTTGCAAACCCTCTTTGCAGAAAATTCCAAGTCAGGCCTGGAGTGTTCCTGCAAATTAAAATCCAGTGTAACCTCACCAAACACCAAACACATGAAGGGACAAACCACTGGAGTCAGCAGAAGCAAAAAAAAAAAAAGCACAGAATCAGACTCCCAAAGACTGAACAGGTTTCAGTTGCCAGGTGTGCAAAACAGAAGAGCTATGCACGGAATCTTTAAAGAATCAGGACACAATTAGGAAAGAGAGCATGCATGACCACACAACCAGGAAGTGTCAGGAATGAACATGCTAGGAAAACACAGGGAGGTGAACTGGGAGATCCTTGCAAAAACTATACAGCAGGCAACGGAGAGAGGTAAGGAGATGAGGCAGCCTTCAGCGGGTACATGGGAGGTTGCAATGAAAAGGTCTGCTCTCTTACTGGAGTCCCAGAGGGAAAGTGGAGAGACCAGGGATGGGAATGACATCAGGAGATTAAAAAATTTCCATAATTGAGAGAAAAGACTCAACAGAGCCAAGAACTGCACACATTCCAAGCAGAATAAATAGCAACCCACGCATGACACATTAGAGTGAAACTAGGAAATCAGACTGAGCTCGGATCTCGTGATGATGCAGTGGCTGAGCCCCCCACACGAGTCCTCTCTCTGCTCACCCCACTGGAGTATTGTTGCCCATTCTTTCCTCAGAAACAGCCCGGAGCCGTTACCTCTCTTTGGAGTTTCCGTTTTTCAGCCTTCAGTTCATCTTCTATTTTTTCTGCATTTTCAGCAGCTGATTTATACCGTGATACTTGACTCTCTAACCTTATTACCTAAGAGGAAGGAAAAACCAGCTGCAAAAATGGATTGGCCTGTTTTCTTCCTCCGATTGCTTTATTACATTTGAGATCAAAGGATATAATTTAATAAAATAGGAAAGTACACCATCCAAAGAATTATGACCAAGCCTTCTTGACTATTAAATAGGTTCTAGTCAAGCAAGCTCTTTGTTCTTATTTTTGAGCAACCCAGGACTGACCCCCATTAGGGACTCATTTCTTCTCTGGCCCTAGTCCAAAAGCGTGGCTCCCTTAGTGCTGATACCCTGCTGCCATCGCTCCCTTTTACAGGACGAATCTGCAGGAAAACGGGCCAGTCCAAGCAGAGCAGGGCTGGGAAGCAAAGACTCCACCAGGCCCTCTGCTCCAGTCTGATCTCTCCCGGGGAGTGGAGTGAGGAGGCAGGAGAGGAAGGAGGAAAGGCAAGAACTGAGACAGGAGAGAAGGAGGGTTCGGGGTGGCACTGCACCGTCTGCCGGAGGCTTCCATTCTGCTGAAATCAAAGTGCGCTTCATAAAACTCATCACTTTCCATGTGCCCTCCTCACTCTGTCCCTAGAAAAACCTCAAAAAGTTCCACCCACGTGTACACAATGGGGCAGGGAAGAGAGCCTGCTGTTACCTCTCCCTTGGGTTAGCACACAGCTCGCCCAGACTTGCCCAGCATGCTAGACGCATGAGTGCTCACATCAAGGGACCAGAGAGAGCCGGCCCGGCTGGGAGAGAGGAAAGGAGCCAGGCGAGAGGGCATCCCTGAAGGAAGCATTTTTAAAAAAAATTAAATTATTATTTTAGAAATTATTTTTAAAGAACAAAAAAACAAAACACCCACCCCCCCCCCAAACCAAACAAAACAACCCTCCGTGGCCACATTAGTTATAGCCTATAGCTAACCATCGTTTACTAAGGCTCCGTATCGATTACACAACTCAAATCCCAAAAATGACCTTTCTTTCCCTAAGTTCTCTCTTTGTAGGAAATACACTGAGGACCTTTACTTTCGGTTCTAAAAATGTCTGCTTCTTTCTGTCCTCAGCCTTTCAGGGGCGAGGTCTCGCACACATCGGTGTAGGTGCCCGTTACTGCTGGAGCGTGCAACGTACATTTTGTTCTAGTGCGGTTATCTCTTGCTCAGATTTTGCAAGTTTAAATTTGAGGTCGCTGATCTGTCTGTTGGCATCCCCTAGAGGTTGAAAAAGAAGGAAAATTTGTTAGGCTCTTGGGCGTTTAAAATGTCGAAACAATAGTTACTGGGAACCAAGCCCTTACTTCCTGATTGCCTTGTGAATGTGTTAAGTCCTGGCCTGTGGCCCCCCCAGCCCTCTTGAGCTGAGGTAGGAGGGTGCTCTCTCCATGGACCCAGGCTGGGGAAGTGCCCAGGAGAGAGTGCGCCTGTGAGTAAAGCAGTGGTGGGAGAGTGGGGGGAGAGACTGGGCCTAATTGTATCCCCTTAAGCCTCTTCCTAGTTTACTGGCATAGAAAAATGCCTTCCAACTTTCCATGCCATCAGCAGGCCAAAAGGCGGCTGTATCCAGCACAGTAAGCGGTTTCCTGCAGCAAGTCCTATGGTGGCCTCGCTGTGCACGACTTGGGGCACCTGTTCTGCTTCTTAGGCTCACACAGACACATCCTTGCCTCGCCCACCTGCCCGTCCTGTTCTGTCTTACTGAGAAATGTCTCTGCTTTTGTAATCAGGGTTTCTTGGGGTGGGGGTGGGGTGAAGAACACTGGGCTTCCCTTGCCACAGCTGTTCCCCCCCCCTCCCCCGGCGCCAAATGAGCACGTCAACATCGAGCACGTCAACATCCCGCACGTCAGAGTGGTTACTCCCACACGAGGGTTGACATTTACTTTGCAGGTCCATCACGTGCACGTCTGTCCCGTTCTCTAAGACAGCGTCCTCAGGGTGCAGCGTGTCTAGCTTGCCATTCTTCTGTCTTTCTGCCAGCTGCCCTTTGAGTTTCTTAATCTGAAACACCCATCGGGAAAGGATGTTAATTCCTCTATTCCAGTCAGACAGAAAAGCTGAGCCTAGAGCCTGTCAAAGGAAGCAGCAGGTAAAGGAGAAAACCCGTAGACAGAGCTGGATGTTTCCCTTGCAGCTATTTCACACAGATGCCAACGAGACAGAGGTTACATAAATAAGCCCA
Source organism: Murina feae (assembly GCA_004026665.1). Lineage (NCBI taxonomy): Eukaryota > Metazoa > Chordata > Mammalia > Chiroptera > Vespertilionidae > Murina > Murina feae. The sequence goes on along the minus strand of PVJC01009210.1, from coordinate 31,245 downwards.
GAGGAATGCAGAAAAAGGTTACAATCCACGAGGAGAAAGGGAGTCTCTCCCCTTTAACGAAGGAACCAACAGAAATAAACAAATAAACTAACTTCTGCCAGTTAGTACTCTTCTCAGAAACTAAGTATAATGAACGAAAATGCCATTATATTTACAATTTCAGGCATGGCCTATTTTGTAGCTTGGTGACAAGTTATTCGAAGGCTGCCTCCTCTTGAATTCAGGAGGAGGAGATCATACAGAAAATAGTTTGAATGTTTGTCTAAGTGTTAGCAATTCAGGTCGCTATTAACCTCTGCTTTATTCACTAAGGAGCTAGGAAGGACCACCTGGAGCCTCCTAGGCACAGAGGTGCTGAAACTGAGTCCCCACCAGACGAGCAATGTTAGGCAGCAATTTGTGTGCTGCCTCCCCAACCCAGCACACGGCTGTGGCTCTCTGAGACCTCCTCTCGAAACCTCTATGACTCCAGCCGGATAAAAATGTCCCGAGCCCGAGCTGGCTTGATGGCTATTTTCAAGCGCGGTGCGTTAGGGGTCTGGACAAAGCAAGCAGGGAGGACGGGAAGGTTCCTGGCTTCAGGTGCCCCACTCGACAACTCACAAAGCAATAAAAAGGTTGTTACCTGTTCCAGTAAGCACTCCCGTTCATCAACAAGCTTTTTCAACCTAATGTCTGAAGAAATCAGAAAGACACAGGTTTAGGGGGCTCTGCGGACCGCACCTTCAGCAGATGGCTACATGGGAGCATGAGCACTCAGGTTAGTGAAACTGATGATGAGGGTATTAAAACGTACCACAGCGAATGAGGCCACACACAGGATGGGGGAGGAGTTCAGCCTCGGGAGGTTGAGGTGGTCAACCTCCCAGCTCATGCTTGTCTCGTCAGCGTCCGACCGCATGCAAATGGGCTAATCTTCTACTTGGGGTTAGCATGCAAAGGCCAAAACACACTGCAACACAAGATCTCACAGGCTTCATGGTTTAACATCATTAGCAAGGTACAACACACTGAGCATCACCGTGACACACCACCGGCATTTTCATTAGCCCCCACCTCCTGAGTGAACCCCCAGAGGTATTTCTCTCATGGGCTCACCCCGGCAGGAGTTCTGACTATGACTACGAATCACAGTTTGCTGACTACAATGTGCTGACCCACATGGCAAGCACTTTTATTCTTTTGAGGAAGAATGCAGGAATAATTAGGTTCTGTCCTTCCTCCCACCCCAGATATATCAGAATGCATATACGTAAGCACCCAGAAATCTCCCTAAACATCTCCCTGAATGCAGTGTTCAGTGCAGGGGGGGACCACAGCCTGCAGGGGGGTTTGGGCCAAATCCTACACCAGCCTCAAGGAGAACCACGTGTGATGTGATGAGCGAGCGATGCTCACGTGTGCTGCACCCACTCTGTGCCTGGCACGGCCGCCAGCCTCTCTCTCCCATGGAGCCTGCGGGCGGCTCTGTTATTCCGTCCTAGGACCCGAGGCCAAGAACAACCAAGCAACTTTCCGAGGCCTCGCCGCCCAGCCTCGGCCTCGCCCCTAACTGCGTCACTGCACTGCTTTTTCAAACCTAAACTCAGACCTCGGAGCTGGGCCCAGGGGGAAGCGAAGGGTCTTGTACCAGAGGGACCAGCGTTCTCACACTGCCTGCTTCTGATCAGCCACGTGAAATGGAAACAATTCATATAAAATGCACTTTTTATTTAAAAAAGTCATGTAGCCACACTCTAACCCAAGTTACATGCTCACTATAATTGTTTTCCCAAACACCCCAAGTTGTTATTTTGGAAGGTACAGTAACAAAATAAACAAATCCAGGAAATGTTAAGTACAAGATAATTTCATCATCCTTTTGAACTCCATTTTGATTTACCCATAGTCAAATTGCTTCTGAGGGATGATCCATTCTTTTCCTTCTATAAACTCACCCAACACTGAAAAAAATTTTAGTTATAAACCCAGATCTCTTATTTGATACCACTTTTCATTTTACCTTATCTATTTTATATTCCTATGTACAAAATCCCAGGCATCATAAGAAACTCTGAATATATCAGAAAGTGGTCCTGAAGCTCATCTATTATACAATTTTATTATTTTTCTATTAGGAGACTTAAAATACCTTAGATAGCAAGTAAAAAATAAATGATAAATTGTAATATTAGTTTTAGGGGGAAAAATGAGGATTCTTTAAACCTTAAGTCTCATGATGAGAATATGAAAAATAGAGATGTGGAGTTTTTAAGAAAGAGAAATTTTAAAGCAGAATTAAGATGAAAACAAAATAGTTTTAAGATAATGAAAACAAGAAAAAAGCAAAATTATTTGATATGAAGGAAATGAGTACTTTTAAAAATAGCTTTGAAAACCAACAGTCTAAATTGTTGAGTAATTGGTGTGACATCACTGGTATACTTGCTGTAATTCTTAGCAAGAACACTGCAAACCTATTACTACCCTAATAGCACTGCTCATCCTTGCTCTCCAACACCCGATTTTCAAACAAATCCAATTACAGACCTTGGACTTGCAGTTTTCAGAAACAAGCCATAAAGAACTTGAAGTCACAGTGACTCAAATGTAGGGCTTTCTTTCACAGTGGGAAGTTAAAATGAGTGGCCATTAAAGGCATTTCAGTAATACTGGTAAGGATTACACTTTTAAGAAATATGGTTTTTATACTAAATCCCAACAAGCTTTCTGGTATGCATCTGAGAAACAAAAAAGTGAATTATGGCCTCAGAGCCAGTCCCTGGGCAGCGGGACGAGCATTGGAATTCTCCGAGCCCTGCTGGTCACTTGTTCCTGTGGCCTCACATTGTCACCCTCACTCCAGGGTACAGCAAGGTCCACAGTAGTCACAGCCACATCACCACGTAGTCCCTCTTTCTGGCGCTGTGACTGAGGTCTCTCAAGAAACCACTATATCCTGCTTTCCCCACTCCCTCCTCACAGGGCCAAGCTTGATCACATGGTCCGTTGCACAGGGTCTGTTTCGTCCACCCTGGGCCAGGCCCCCGGGCCAGGACAATACCTCCTCCTTACTGTAAAGGCAAAGAGGTTGCTAAGGACGATTCTCTTTTCTCCTTTTCACAGGGCCCAGGAAGTCCGCACAGATGGGACTGTCCACACCAGCCCCACTGGCTTCTGTTCCATTGAACAGCGGCAGCCGTTCACATCTGGGAAAATGTTAAGTCTTTGATGTGAGAGGGACAGTGGACAGGGTGAAAGGGAAAGAGAGAAAGGGTTTTTCTCCTGAAAGACTAAGTTTTCCCTATGTATGATCATCACACTGAACAAGCAAGCACACACGACCACACGCACACATACACACACACTTGTATGCACACACGTGCGCACACCCTTTTTTCCGTCTGCAGCCTGGATGCTTGGAGTAAATCTTACTGTGGCATTCACAGTGGCATGCTAGATAAGGTGCTCTCCTGGGGCAGGAGTCTAGTGACAGAAAACAGAAATCCCAAACTATCTAACCCCCGAGAAAGGGTTCCAGGTCCTCGTGACAGTGGGACTATAAATGATCAGGTCATTAACTGGAAATACTAACTTTATAGAAAGCAGTCAGTGCAATCCATCTCATTCCTAAAACCTCTCTCAACCTTTACTACTTCCCAACCTTCATATATTGTAAAAATGCAACCTATAATTCAAATCTTTTCTTTCCATGCACCCATACTGATACTTAATTCTACTCTTGGAGGAAGATTCACATTCTACATACAGTAGCTACATTCTGCATCGGGGTGAGAAATATCCTAGCTTTTCAATGTGATCAATGTGCTCCTCTGCTCTGTCGTATGGAGGAACCACTGTGGTCTAAGATCCCCCGGGGATGTGCTTGGCGGGATGTGCTTGGATTCTTTTTTGAGTCTGAATCTTTCGACAATGAAATGTTTCCAGGTTGCTGGGAACACCCCTCGCCTTGCTAACCCTAACAGACAGAAGGAAACCCTTCCGCGATCATTTAAGGGCCTCCATTTGTGAGCATCAGTGACTGTGCGGGGCTACACCATCATCTCCTGCAGGGAGCAGAGGAACTGATGCTCACAATGAAGACTCAGATGACCAGGAAATGGTTGGGCTCTTCAGAGTCCTTCTCGTCTTTGGGGCTTCTGTCCTAACTCTCAGCTGTCCACTGCCACTTGGAGCTGGGTCCTATCTGCTGCACTGCACAGGGCCTTTCCTTATGAAGTGATGATCAATGTTTACTCATGAAACATGTGACCAAGGGAGACTGCTGACTGGCTGGAGGATGTGAAGTGTACCACAGTGTCTAGGTGTGCTGTGGAATGACCTGGGTAAAAGAGGAAAAAAGGAACGCGGTTTAATGATCTCACACTTAGTGAGTTCGGCCCCAGAGGCCTTGGAAAGGAAGGCTGTTTCCCAATGTGCACTCCAGTGTGCAAGCAGCTTTGCCGAAGTTACAGACATCAGCTAAAACCCTCTCAACTCCTCTGCCGCCCTTGGACTTGATTCTCCAGCAAGCCTCAGGCTTTTCTGTTCATAGGCACCTGTGGGCTTCTGGCAGCCCCATCACCCTCCACTCAGGACCCTTATGCAGAAAGTCAACGTTTACCTGCCGTTCTCAGCACACTCTTCAAAGCGCGCTAAGTCCTGTCCCATGGAATGGAGATCTTTCTCCTCAGAGCCACAGGCGAGGCTGCGGGGGAAGATCTCCACGGTCCTCCCCAGATGACGCAACTTCAGCCTGTCTAGATGCTGGGAGAGAAGTTCAGTCCTTACTGACAAAGGGTGCTCAGCGGGAGTCCCTCCGGGGACCCCGACAGGGAATCAGTAACTTGGAAATGGGCACAACCTCACAGGTGAATTAGGTACCATAGCAGCCAAGGTCAGCATCAAGGAGCCAAAAGAGTGGAACCACAGGCTTGTAAAACTAGAAAAATGTCTTTATTTCAAATACATGATAACAAGTTTGCCTCAAATTTTACTGAGGCTTTGGTCTTTTTTGCACTCAATTATATCTTGTAACAGTACGATGAAGTCATATACTCTCATAAAGTGTTAACAGTATTCATAATGTTCATTCCCTTGTGATTTTAATATTTGACAATTATTTTTCAATTTAATGTTACAATTATTTTTTAAAATTCTCTTTTATATAGGAAATATATATTTTGTTCAGGAAGCCCAGAACAAGAATTTTCCAGTAAGACTATACAGAGACACAACAAAAGCAAACATTTATACCAAAATACCAAAGTGACTCAGCTCCTGAAAATATCCTGTCATAGTCTAATTAGCAGTTTGCCAAAGAACAGTACTCTTTTATATTGGTCTTCTGAATAATGATTCTAAAAATAAATTCTAGAAATTATTCTTCCCACCCTAATATTGTACAGAAAATGCAATTTCAACATACGTTTCTTCCAGAAAATAATTTAAAAAAATCTTTGTGTAAAATAACTGGGTACATAATTGGCATGAAGTGAAGTCAAAATCTATAAAATAAGCCTTGGCCAGTGTTTCTCAGTGGTTAGAATGTCGGCCATCGCACCAAAGGGTGCAGGTTCGATTACTGGTCAAGGGCACGGACCTGGGTTGCGAGTTTGATCCCCCGCCCTGGTCAGGGTGTGTGCGGGAGGCAACCAATCGATGTGTCTCTTTCACATCGATGTTTCTCTTTCTCTCTCTCTCCTCCCCATCCCTTCCTCCCAATTAATTTCTTTAATTAAAATTTATTCATTTTTTTTAAAGAAAAAGAGAAAAAATATATAAAATAAACTCAGGTATCATGAACAACGAAGTTCAAAGCATCAGCTGAGATAAAATCCTTGTATGAGGTAAAGAGAAGTAAGAGCTCCCAGGACTTTAAGATGTTCATTTTCCCTAAAATGATGAGCTATCGTCCTAAGGTACATATCTTACCACTCAAGGACCTACATGATGTTTGGCCGTTTATCTCCTTTTTAAATAAAATACCATGCAGGTTACCATGTACATATCAAAAGGACATATGAAAGCACATACATTTGAGTGAGACAAATTAATTTACTCATGATGTAGGAATCCTAGAATGCTATCTGGTCATTTCAATTAGATGCTGATATATTTGGTCAGGAATATCCACATTCATATCAGCCTAAGGCAGGCGTGAAGTATGTTTATTTTGATTATAAGCAGAAATATAAACAGTGTATGTTATCATTTGAAACTACTGGAATGCTCTCAAGTTAAAACTTACACGATAACAAATGTGTCTTTCTTTCTAACCTGGGTGATACCCTAATAAAATATAAATCTGCAAGTAACAGTCTATAACTTAGAGTAGTAGATAATGTGGTGGCAGATTGTCATACATGTCTACCTCCAGCTAGAACATTGCATGGATCTCACCAGCAGAGGTAACGGGCAAGAGTCTGCTGCTTGTACTCACTGTGCCATCCTGGTCCCTATCTGACTCTGCCCGACAAGCAAGCCTCAACCTATGACAACGCACAGTCTTCTTTGCTTTTGTCCTTCTCGCTTCCACCCCTCGTCTCTACTTTGTGCTCTGAATGGGAGTCCCCTGACTCTCTTCCTGGTGCCAAGTCATCGTTTTCTAGACTAATGCTACCTAAAACCTTTCTGACTCCCTGGCTTGGACACTCGGACATCACACAGCCCTCTGTACCTTCTGTTTGAGAGGCAGCGTTAATGTCCTTGGAGGGACTTTCATTTCCAAGCCGGGCACTGCTAGGCACCTCTTCATTTTCTGGGGGACGGCTGGGAGCAGCACCGGCTCCTTCAGCATCAGCTTTTACAGCTCCTTCCTCTGATCCCTCAGCACTGGCTCTGGTGCCTGAGGCCTGAATGGTATCACCTTCAAAGAGTTCTCCATCAGCTCTTCCTTTCCCCGCCTCGGCATTTACATCACCATCTTCGTGGTTCAGTTTTCTAACCAACTCCCTCTGAGGGTCTTCTGGAAAGTCCAGGTTTTCACTGCTTCCAGCCACAATATTCTGCTTTGGATTTCCAGTGACCTCATGCTGTGTTTCCACACCTGATTTTTCATCAGGAGATTTTACCCGCTTTTCTTCCTTAACTTCACTTAGATCTGGGTTCTGAAATGTTAACTCTTTCTTAACATCCTTAGGGGTTTCTACAGGTGCTGGTGACTTTTTCTTCTTGTTTTTCTTTTTCTTGTTTTTTGTCTTCTTTTGGGAAGAATCCAATCCCTCCCCCTGTGGGTCGTTCTTTTCTTCACTGGGTTCTCTCTTGGCCTTTACTGTATGTGCACCTGCTGCCTCCTGAGCACTGGCTTCTGCAGAAGAGGGACTGGCCGGGACTTCTGTCTGGACTGGTTTCTCCCTCAGGAACCCCCTCCCCTCATCCTCTTCCTCGCTGTGCTCCCCTCCTGCTCCCATGCTTGGAACTGGGACCTCCCTGGGTTCAGCTCCTTCCTGGTTGGTGAGCTCTTTCTCTAAACTTGGGCCCAACTCTGTGGGGACATCTTCGGCACATGTGTCATGACTCACTGTGTCATTGCCATACCTTGGAGAACGTGAGGCCACTGTGCCCACTTGCTCCTCCAATCCAGCGAGCCCTGCCTCCACCGCACCCAGCGAGCTGCTCACCTTTTCAACTTCAGGTATTTGCACATGAGCAGATTCCTGAGGTGGTTTTGTGCTAACCTCTCCCAAACTGGTTTGAAAATCTTGCTCTTCTTGTTCCTGTTTTTCTGCAGCTTCTTCACTTTGGTTTTTTATATCCAAGGCAGTCCGGCTGCCCTGTCCAGTAGCAGGAACTGGGGTTTCACCATCTGGTTCACTCGAACTCTTAGAATGCTCAAGGGGAGCCCCAGTCTTAGCATCTGGGCTGCTCGTGAGATCCCTGGACTCAACCTGCTCTGCATGTTCAAGGAAGGATGTACTCTCTAGAACTGGGCTTCGAACCTGTCCCTCATTTGTAGCTAATGTTCCTACAAAGGGGGCACTGTCTTCAGAGGTTCTCCGGTCCTTGGCACTGTCACCAGTAGGCGAGACCTCCGTGTCCACACAGTCCTCTACGGGGTCCTCTTTGTGTTGTTCCTGCTCAGTATTTTGCAAGATTTCTCTTTTCCCCACATTCTCCACAATTTCATTTTTCACCTCCACTGCAGTGGCTTTTCCTAAAAGACCATTGAGAAAATTGAAGGGACCCCATGATGTGACCACTTAATATACATGACAAGGTAAACACAAGTTCTCATCCCCACCCAGCCCCACTCCTCGAGAGAGTCAGCACAGAGTCACCCAGAACAGAAGCCCGCCAGCTCTGTGCCACGAAGCAGCCACCGCACCCGCCCACAGCCACCGGCCAAGGCCATGCCACCACCTCAGGGCGAGTGGCTGCTGGTGCCCTCTTGTGTGAACTGATTTTCAAAGGTGAAGTTAAGTTTCAACAACTAGAAAGAGCTCTGGATCAGGCAGCCGAACAATCCAAAATGGTGGGTTTTAAAGACTTCAGGCTGGTGTTCCCCCCATGCTCATTCCCAAATGCACGTCTGAAAACTCACACATTGTCAGCTCTCAAAGTGCACTGTGGATCCCATGTTCCTAAAGGCAGCTTCCAATCAATTTTAAAAGGAACATTCAGTTTGTCTTAAAAACTCAGCCTCAAGGTCAGGCTTGAGGAAGATACTTTTGCAATAGCTCAGACAAGGTAAAAAGAAACCCATTCTCCTCCACCTAACGGCTGTCTCCCGAGAAAGTGGCCTGCGCTCCCAAATACTTTCCCTCCATTCTCAGCGGTAGGCAAACTCTTACATTAGGATGACCACTTAGCTAAACAATAAATGACTCATCAATTAAAAGCTTATGCATCAACAAACATGTCACTGCTTTGCATTGAAGTTATATTTTGGATTCTTCAAACAAACAGAACCGCAGCATATAAGATACCATGTAACTGAAGGTCAAAGCCTGACAATTTCATGACCCAGCGGTCTCCATGGTGGGTGCGCTGACCCGGGGAAAAAGGGGGAAGTAGTAGGACTTCCATTTACAGTTAATTTTGCTTCACCCTTTGAAGATTTCTATCAGTGCTTGTTTTATAATGTACATTTTATATTAATGAAAGTGTGTATGTATTTAAGTTAAAAATAGACGTATATATTGGGAAATGCCCACAATTCTTTACTGTTAGTGATTAAAGAACTTTTGGAGACCACTTATAACACTGGTATTTCTGGTTTTTTAAGTGTCTGTTTCACAATGATTATCCAAGACTTGCAAAATATGTATTTGAACAAGAGTAGCATAATCACATTCCTAACTGCTCAGCTAGCTAGTCCAAAGGTATGGTGACATTAACCAATGTATGTCCTTTCAGCGACCTTTACACAATTAAAAGAGCTGTGTATTCCTTCAGTGCCATAAAGAGAGTGTGGCACCCCCAGGAAGCAAACCCTGAAGTTTCTGCATTTCCATATATAAAAAAGAGTAAGATGAGAGGTTCCCAATGGAAACCACAGTCGCGGCCTGACCCCACTCTGGCCTCACTCTAAACCTGGGACACACAGGTACCAGTTGAGGCCTCCCATGCGGTGGTAGCTTCAGGCTGCACATGATTCTGAAGCATTATCCTCAGGCCAATTATTATGACAAATATTAATCGGTGAGCCTTTCAGATATTCCTACAATCTATTGGAATCCCAACTTACATTCTTTCAGAAGCAAAAATGTGACATACATGGAAACATCACTTCTGACAAAGGGGCTGATATATCCAATTCTCACTGGTAAAGAACAGCATACTGGCCACCAGGGCCCCTGTCCCTCCCCCTCTCCACCAGGGCCCCTGTCCCTCCCCCTCTCCACCAGGGCCCCTGTCCCTCCCCCTCTCCACCAGGGCCTCTGTCCCTCCCCCTCTCCACCAGGGCCACCTGTCTCTCTCCATCAGGGCGACCTTTCCCTCTCCCTCTCCACCAAGGTTGCCTATCCCTCTCCACCCAGGGTCGCCTGTCCCTCTCCCTCTCCACCAGGGCTGTCTGTCCCTCCCAAGTGCTACACTGAGAATGGCAACAAGACGTCCTGTCAGAGCTTCTACTTGTTGTCCACAGACACCTCATCCCCTCAGAGCATCTCACAGGATGTGCCGTGCTGGCTTGCAAAAATGGTTGACTAACTTGATTTACAGCCTCTGCTATTTCCACCTTTGGCCAACTCCGTCACAGAGTAAGTTAAAAAGCCACCCTTGGCACATGTCTGAGGAAAGCTAAGTAGCACTATCGAAACTGTCACTCAATTTTGAGACTATTTTCCTTGCGTTCACAGTCTCATGTGGCAGCTCTGAGAAGCAAGAGAAATGTATCCCCAGCCACAGATGGGGAGCACTGGTCAGAGGCGCACGCCAGACAACACGCGCGGGTGATCATATCGTGCGCAAGAAACTCCATGACGAGACAGACAGGTGGCATGCGGAGTGACTGTTAATGGGCAGTGATGACTGCTTCGACCCTGACAAGGCAGTGAGGTGAACCAATGCTGCCTGAAGGTGACAGGAGCCAGGAAAACAAGGACTTACCTAGGGTTCCGTCCCCCGTCGCCTTGAGGGCATTCAACTCTTCTTTTGTCATCTTGGTAGGACCTGGGTATCCAACACTATTTAGGGTGTCTGAAGTCTCTCCATTGGTAGCTGTTTCTGAATTTAGGATTATTCCATGTTTCTGGAAAAAAAGCAGGCTCATCGTAATACTCACTGAGTATTGTTAGCTTAAACTCTACTTTATTAATAAATTTCAGAAGAAGCAATTTTTCCTGAAGTCAAGGAAAATTCTACAGAGTCAAGAAGAGCTGGGCACCACCCTCGTGGCTATTCTATCAACAAACAGATACGGACTCTCCTGCAAGGGCTGGTCCTTCGCAGGCCCCACCCATGTCCTGATGTGCGGTGACCGGGCGCTTTCAGCGGGAGCCCTTTTAAACTGGAGGCCACGCCTGCAGGCTGCCACCACAGGAAGCACCGAGCAAGTCGTGGTAAGGTGAACCTGACTTTTAAAACCCCGGCTGGGTTCTTTACAAAGAGATACAGAGAAAAAGAAAGAAATGCGTACATGTTCTGGAAGGAGTGATGGCATTTAAGGTAAGGAAGGAACTAGAAAGTGGCTAGAATGTTTGGCGTATTAAAGAGAAATATAACTCGCCGTGGCCCATGTGGCTCGGTTGGTTGGAGTATCGTCCTGAGTGCGCTCGCGCACACACACACACACACTCATATGCACATGCACACACACTCATATGCACACACGCACATACATATGCGCACACACACAAACATACGGTGCAGGGCTCGATCCCCAGTTGGGGCACATGCCCAGGTTGCAGGTTTGCTGTGAGTTGGTGCAAGAGGCAACCAATCAATGTTTCTCTCTTGCTGTCCACCCCCACTTTCTCTCCCTTCCTCTCTTTAAAATCAAGTGTTTAAAAAGAAATTTAACTCCCGCTCACTCCATAGTGAAACACTTTAAAGCCAGCTGTGCCTCATGACTCTAGGATCTCCCTTGGTCGTGGATGACTCACACCCCTGCCTCCCTCTGCTGCCCCAGCTCCCTCGTGTACCCTGTACTCACCGCCCTGGGTAAACCATCTGCCAAACCTGAGCTCAAGCGTGCGCCTTCTGGCTCACTGCTCTGGCCTTGGATATAGCAGCCGCACTGACATGTCTCCACTGACTATGCAAGAATTAGCCCATGGCCGTGCTCTGCCTCAACACTGCCCCCTCCACTGACCACAGCCCACCTAGAGCTCTGACCCCCACTACTGCACTCTGGGTGTTTTTATTTGGTGTCCGCCAGCAGCTGTAGACCCCTGGACACGGACCAGACAGAACATGACTTTCCTACAATCCAGTGGGCCTCAAAGTGTAAATGTCATGAGCCTAGCCCCACTATGTTCAGCTAGAGAAGTCCCTACAGTTGAGTCTTTGATTTTAACAACAAATGCACCCTCTAACTTTGGGCCCTGGAGAACTTATTAATGAGCATGGGAAGTACTGAGACAGTGTATTAAAAAGTTCCTGGAAACCAGAGTTGCTTTCAAGCTCAGATATGCTTGTGAACATCTGGCCACGGGCAGACCCACAGAACCTGGACTCGCTTTACGTGTCTCTTCGGTGTCAGTTAACCTCAGATTTGCATTGGTTAACAGAACAACAACCAATGACATAAAATGAATTAACACCGGCACACACAGATTCCTTCCTGAGAATCCCCGCGTTCGCTGTGGTCACCGGGACTTTCTCTTTCAGCTGTTCTTGGGCTTCATACCTTTAGTTCCTCTTTCAGCACGACTACTTCTTCTCTAAGATCATCTCGTTCACTCCTGATGGAATCAAAGAACTCTTTCTGCCTCTCTAAGGCCTGAGTGTGCAGCAGAGCAAAGAGAGAGAAATTCACACAGGTAAGCAAGTGACGTCAGAAGCAGAGTAAGGAAGAAGCGTTAGATAGCACGTGCTCAAAGGTACAAACAAAATGCCAGCAACAAACTCTCCTCCAGTTTACAACAGCCAAGCAACGCTGCTGCCCATGCTCCTGAACGAAGGCACCCGCGGAGGCCCTGGAGGGCTGCATCGGCATCGCGTTCTAGCTCAGTCCGGTTTCACAGCCGTGCCGGAGAACTACCAGAGGCCACGTGGTCTTTAGATGAGGCGCCCATACAGAAGAGGGGGAAATGCTGAGGAATCCCCAGCGACAACTACCGGGTGTCTCCCAAAATATAGACACACTTTAACAGCTGACAATCACTTAATTTTCAGGTTTAACTGATTTAAAATACTGAGTGAAGCCAGACTATGCTTTGAACAAAGAAAATTGGTCCTAAAGTGACACTAGATTTTCTTTTTTCAAAGGGGATCCATTAATGATAAAGTTTATGGTACCAAACTGGCACAGTCGACGAATTGAAGGCACACAAGTATCAAACAAAATGATTCTCGATGTTTGTGATTCCACTGCTTTGCCTTATCAGCAGTGCCTGGACCAGAACGGTCATTAGCTTGAAAACAGGAGCTGACAAAAAAGTATTATTTCTGTAGATTCTTTTAAATTGTGAAAATGAACTGTATGTTGAAAAACACTTATTTTATAATCATTCAAAGTGCATATACATTTTTTGGGGACACCCTGTATTTTAGCAATTGAGTCTATTTTTCCTACCTGGATTCTCAGCGACTGTTGGCACAAACACAAGTGGCCCTGAAGCAAACACACACGCATGCGCGCACACGTGCACGTGCACAGAACCCTGAGTAAGCGCGGACGAGCGTATCGGAGTGAAGACAAGCGTGGTGTCACACTGTCAACGCTCTGATGTCTTGCTCGAGCGTCGGGGGACCGTCACCAGACCTTTGTGGTCTGATGAGTCACTACGTTCCGGAGCTACTGCCAGGAAGCACAGCGGGTGCTGTGAGTGGTCCCGTCCTTCCCCCTCGTCACACCTGCAGGCAGGTGGGCTGCCTGTTCTGTTCTTGGGGAGGGACAGGGTCTGAGGACTCCTTGGGGAGGCTTCAAGCACTTGCCCCCTGACAGCTTCCTCAGACTCCTTGAGGAGAAGCCCCAAGATGTGTGGGGAAATGCGCACGAGAGTGCCCAAGTGCCCCCTCGTGGAGTGTCTCTGTCAGTCAGTCCCTGGCTGCTGGAGGGGCAGGCAGAGCCGGCTCCTGCTGAGAAAGCGAGACTGTTCACGTGAGAAGCCAACTCCCACCCGGAGTCGCTATCAGTTTGGGCGAGTTCGCCTTCGCTGCGTGACTGAGTCTGCATCACGTGGGGCTGCATGCACACACATCCAAGCTCACCAGCGATCCTGAAAGCAACACATCTGCCAGCACACGGCTTGTTTGAACAGATTTTCAAAGATTTGCGAGCCCTACCCCTATCTTTTTGTCTTTCCACTCTATCGTCTCCTGAAGATCAGAAATCTCCCTGATATAACTCGCCTGCTTCTGCTGCAGCTGTCGGATTTCCTGAAGAACAGGAGCAGAGAGGAAGAGACAGACAGAGGGTTAAACAGGAAGGAATCCCAGTGTGGACCTGCGGAGAGTCGGAGAGTCGCCAGGAGCCAGCAAGCACAGGGAGGCAGAGGCAGCTTCTTGCTAATCCCGAGCTCATTCTCGAAGGCCAGCAGGGCTGCGGGTTCTACTCCCCGCGTCCCAAAGCGCAGGAAGAACCCCGTCTGGGGAATTTCTTACTGAGAGGCACGAAAGTTCTGATCAAGCCCAAAAGGTACATAACCCTGCATGTTTCCTGTTAGCACTGTAACAAATCAGCACCAATTCAGTGGCTTCGAACAGCACAAGTGGCTCAGAGGTTGAGCATCGACCTACGAACCAGGAGGTTACGGTTCGATTCCCAGTCAGGGCACATGTCAGGTTGTAGGCTCTATTCCCAGTAGTGGGGCATGCAGTGGGGCAGCCAATCAATGATGCTCTCTCGCCACTGATGTTTCTCTCTTTTTCCCTCTCTGAAAACAATACAAAATGTATTAAGAATGTATTCTAACAGTGCTGCAGCTCAGAAGTCCAAAGTGAGTCTTACAGTCTGAGGCAGGCCTGGGTTCTTTCCTGGAGGCTCTAGGAGGGGCAGGCAGATAAGTGTGGCATCACACTGTCAACGCTCTGATGATTCGATCGAGCGTCGAGGGACCGTCACCAGACCTTTGTGGTCGGATGGGCCACTACGTTCTGGAGCTACTGCCAGGAAGCACAGCAGGAGCTGTGAGTGGTCCCGTCTTCCCCCTCGTCACACCTGTAGGTAGGCAGGCTGCCTGTTCTGTTCTCTTTTAGCTTCTAGAGGCTCCAAATTCCTCGGCTCAGGGCCCCTCCTCACGTCACCCCCTACTTCTGCCTTTGACCTTCCTGGCTCTCTTCTGTAAGGACCCTGTGATCCACAAGAAAACCTGGGATAATCTCCCACCACAAGGTCCCCTCTGCCGTGGAAGGTGAGAGTTTCACAGGTCCCAGGATTAGGATCAGGCCTCACTCTGTCTGCCCCACCTCCTCACACACAAAGGACCACCCAGGAGTGAGAGGAGCAGGACGCCATCTGCGAGGCGCGGAGATCGAACCTAAGCCCTCCGTTTCCAGAAAACCCTCGGCTTTAGTAACGAGCCAACAAAATGCTCCTGAGTCACACAAGAAGCGCAGAATGGGGAGCAGCTACCCACCTCGAGCATCTCCTCTCTCTGCTGCAGGGCGGCTTTCACCTGGGCGAACTGGAACTGCAGCAGGCTGTGGGTGTGCTTCTCCCGCTCGAACTCCTGCGGACGAGGAGCAGGGCATCAGGCGGGGGAGCCACAGTTTCCCATCGGCCGAGTCCACGCCCCCTCGACTGACCTCTGCCTTGGACACATCAGCACACTGTCCAAGGCCTTTTGAACACCATGAACGCATTTCTCTGGACTTTCTAGAAGACACCCTGTGGCTTACTGTAAAATTAGAGCTGCTGACGGAACAGACAGCATTTCCTGGCTCCTCTCTGGGGGGTAACGCCCTAGGAAGGGTCCCCGTGAAGGTGACTGCTGAGGGCCCCAGTGAGGACCCAGTGAGGACTCTGCGAAGGGTTTATACTAAAAGTATCCCTAACTTTGAAATATGACAGGGACTACCCTTTGGGTTAAAAAGGGGGCTAAATATGCCTACTTTGGTCAGCCTATCTTTTCAACAGAGGCTGACTAACTCTGTCCTCCAGGGGCCAAACAGAAAAGGTGGAGGCAGCAGGAGAGCTTGGCTGAGCCCTCCCCCTCTCTCCTTTCCCCTGCCTCGGACCCTCCCCTCTATGAAACTCACTCCAGAGACCTGGCATCATGGCTCTCTGTTCTCTGTTTGATTCCCAATAGGGCACATGCCTAGGTTGTAGGCTTGGTCCCCAGTAGGGGGCATGCAGGAGACAGCCAATTGATGTTTCTCTCCCTCTCCCATCCTCTCTCTTTCAAATCAATAAAAAAAAATAAACATACATGCATTGAAAATGAAAAAAATTATTAAAAGGAAAGCTCAGACTTTTATGGAACCTAGAAAACACCCCCCACACCCACACCGACACACCATGTATGCACACACCACATACCAAGTACATACATTTACATATCTATTCTACCGTTCTCACTACACGGAAGCTTACTTTGCTTTTCTCCTCATACTGCCGCCTAGACTCCGCCAGCTGTTCTTCCAGCTCCAGCAGCGTGTCCTTCAGGGTGTCGACCTGGTACATGTAGTTCATCTTCTCATTGTCCAGCTGGGCATTGGAAACCATCGCCTTCTTATATTTCTCTTCCACTTCTGCTAGAGAGTCCTGCAGAAGCCAGGCCATATTGTAGAAATTATAGTAAGAAAACAAAAACAAGGTTTAGTTCGGCATTCTTAAACAACTCAGCCCTAATTTTAGACTTTCTTAGCGCAAATGAATCAAAACAGGAAACACACAGCAATTTCAAACACACAGAAATTCCTCCCTTTCAATGTGATCAAATTCTTGTCACTCAGGAAGTTAGTTATTAACTGTGCCCAGGGATGAAAATGGTTTACACAGTCACCGGACCAGGGGGAGGCCCAATGGAGAGGGTCTGGTCACAGGCAGCGAGTCCCAACCCCACGATGCAGTAGCTGCCTGGAGTGGGTCAGGCGGTTCAACAGGTTTCTGAAGCAATCGTTCAAGTGACGTGGGGAGAACTGGGGACCGTGCCAGCTTCTCTGAGAGAAGCAACCCGCTGCCTTGAGCTACCAGAGATCCCTGTCTGTACACATGAACCAAGGAAGGATGAAGTGCAATTTCAGATTCTCAACCCACAGGAAAACTACACCGGGCACATAGGCCTCAGTGGGTGGGCCCTGGAAAGACAAAGGCCAGCCTTCGAGAGGGCCCTCACGTGGGCTCCTGCCCTCGGGGGCAGGCAACTGAGAGAGCACAGGGGCATTCAGATCCCAAAACAGAGGACGGGAGAAGGTGACTTTGGAAGCGAGAGCAGAGCGCCTGGGGATGAGCCACCTAGAGCTGAAGAAGGCTGGTGCTTCTCTGTCAGCTGTCAGGGACCAGTGCTGGCCTCACCTGCACTCGCAAACCAGGGCAACGGTTTTGGGTGGGACCACTGATTCCTGGGCTGCCTCACTGGCTCCCTTTTTATGAGTTAAAGGCCAGGGTCTTAATTTTTCTTTTTAAAAAGAGGTGACGGATATGAAAGTGATGAGTTGTGTGATTTGTCACATCTGCACGGATGCCCCTGCGATACTGGGGGGGTACTTTTGGGGGAGCCCGGGAAGTGACAGGTTTAGCATCTATTGCGAGATCGTGGTCTGCCATGGCCGCCTAAGAAAGACAGGATACAGGCTCTGACTGCTGCAGGAATGACAACTAAATGTCCTGGTTGGAGCAACAGAGTGATTCCACACCCCGATATGCAAATAAAGCCAACACGAGGCGCCTTCAGACACTGCTCCAATCAGTACGGCGTTACAACATGCAGGGGACTCGGGTGTTTCCAAGCATGGCCACAGGGGCTGTGTCACTGCAGACATCAGTACGTGGGGAGGCAGATGAAATAAGGCGGTGTGTGTACACAACCGCTATGGAAAGCGAAGAAAACAGAAAATCCTTCTTTGCCTGTCTGCTTGCTCCTGGTTTTCAGCCGGGAAGGGGGCCTGCGTGAGGACAAGACGTGAGTCAGGAAATGCGTTAGTAGCTTTTTCTTGGTTTAAAGGCTTCGCAAAGACATGCTGCGTGCACGCGCCACGTAGCTCTCCCCATTTGGGGTCTGGGGCATCGGGAGGGTTAGCACGCGCTTTGAACATCTCCTTCAGGATGTTTCTAGGTTAAGCTGGGTGAACGGCATCAGCCCACACTCCATCCACTGGTACCTTCATCTGTTTCAGCCCCTGCATGTATTTGCCTTCCACATCCTGAATCTGGTCCTTTAATTCACTGAGCTCCTGGGGGGATGGCAAGAAAGGCAAGTGATGTCAAGGGAGAGGTGGACAAGGCCACAAAGACGGGCGAGAGCTTCCCGCTTCTGGGCGGCCTCCTCTATCAGTCTGAGCAGTGACTTCCTTCCTCTCTGTCCCTTCCACCCGCCCCTCCGTGTGTTTTCAGTGGTTTTAGAGAGCGAGGAAGGGAGAGAAATAGAGAGACAGAAACACTGATGAGAGAGAGACATCGACCTGCTGCCTCCTGCACGGCCCCTGCTGGGGAAGGAGCCCATCCTCCGGGCATGGGTCCTGACCGGGAATCGAACCCGGGGCCTCTTAGTTCATGGGTCGATGAGCCACACCAGCCGGGCCCTTCTTCATTGTTGTTTTTTTTTTTAAAGTTGTTTTATTTTTGGAGAAAAATGAAAGAAATTTCCATTTTATAAAGATTAAAATTTAGGTGTATCTCATGATATTTTCACAAGATTTTACAAAAGTGAGGTCTAGCTCACACGATATATTTGCATAATTTTGTAAAACAGGCAAAAGAGCTTCAGAAAATGGAACAAGAAACATTCCTTGTGGTTAAGGGTTCACTCCAGCTCCTAAGTTCTACTCTGTGCTGGATACAGTGCGACACCAGGGACAGAAGTCGGCACAGCTGTGCCCTGCACCACGGACCCCGGGGTCACTCTGCCTGTCCCCTGCACCACCACATCCCCGCGCCTGGCATCTGTGGGAGCCGGATGCTCCACAAGCACTTGCTGAACAAATGACCGGTGCTCACAACCCAGGGGCAGAGACAAATCCGGATCGCAGCAAACAGCAAATACGACGTCAGTGGAGTACTGGCACGAACAGAGCTGCAGGCCCAGGGGACGTGGGAGGAAGAACAGCAAAAAGATACTCTTACGAAGCACAGGCCTCGCCAGGCACCTTCGAGGGACCTGGTCCACCGCTGCTGAGACTTCAATCTCTTCTCTGGCCTCCTGGCAAACGGGCCCCCAGCGGTTCAGAAAGCGCCCGAGGCAGCTGGTTCTCTTTTATTCGGTTTTAATTATTAGAAAGCGCTTCCAGAGCTGAAGCCAAATCTGAAGCTCGGAGCTCCTCCCTCCACCCTTAGGACACACCCGCCCTCTGCGGGGGCTCCTTTCGGATGCAGTGACTTTGCCGACAGCACTGCACTCAGGGTTGAGGATGGGACAGAGAACAGTGTCCACATGCCAGCGAGAGAAGAAAAAGCCAACAGCGTGGCGAGGTCTCCTGAAGGTGTGTGACAGAGAAGGAGCGGGCAGAGGTGTGCAGAGGGCAGGCGGACAGGGTGGCCCAGCACCTCTGTGCCCGTGGTGAGGCTGGCGCAGGTGTGCCCCGGAGCGGAGGGGGAGCAGAGGCCCGGTGCAGGTGGGCCTGGGGCGACCAGCTCTGTTTATGGAACACCTGTTTATGGAGGCGGAGGACCCAGAAGAAACACCTGGCCCTTTAGGAACTAAATCTCTTTTCCGCTTGGAGACAGATGTGAATAAAGGGTCATTAGTAGAGCTTTACCTTGATCTCTCTAATGGACGCCTCGGTGTCGACGGAGATGGAGGTGTCCCCGCTCCCCCTCCGGGAGGAGGTGCCACCCAGCGAGGCCAGTGTGGCTGCAGACAGGCCGGGCAGGTTACGAGACCCCTAGAGCATGGCAAGAATCAGACACGATTTTAGACAAAACCAAAATGACCCGCACGTCTGCTGTCGCGGGACCTTCACTTGAATTCAGTTTCCCACTTGGAACACCTCCCGTGGGCTTGCGGAGGCCACAGGCAGTGGCACACTGAGGGGCCCACGGTGCCAGGAACCTGCATTCACCCTGCCGTCCGTCACTGTCCTGAGGGCTTAACGCACAACCTGGAAGTGACCCCCGGGCACCCCTCCCCCAAAGGTTGTGACGCTGGCTGGTGGCCCACACTCTGTGCCGTCCACTCACTGGTGAAGATCTTTATTAAAGGTCAAGCAACGTGTTTTCTTGTTAGCTTTACCCATAAACCTTGGGCCCCACGAGGTGCATTCATGACATATCGTGAAGGCTTACAGAAACACCTCACCTTCTCACTGAAATCTTTGTCTGGTCTCTCTTCAACCTGGAGAGGAAAATGCACATATATTAAACACAAGCTTTAAATGGATAATCGAGGTGCAGGGTAAGATGACGATAAGGTTACACAAGAGTTCCCTTTGTAGTTTAAAAACCACTTCGCCCCTGAGACCCTCCGATACGCCTCTGCCAGGCGACACAGACACCGCCCACAGCGGCTCAGAGAGCCAGGCTTCTCAACTGTTACCGTTTCCAGGGGAGCGTCATGGCGTCGAAACCACACAGTGATCCACGGGGAGGAGCTCGCTCAGGAACTCGGTTGAACCCGTTCACCTTCCGATTCCTGCAGCTCGGTGTGCAGGTCTGTGTCCGCACGGGAGGGGACCACACCCCCCACACCGGCCTACCCTCTGCAGCCGCTGTGCCTGGACAGCGAGAACACAGGGGGTCCTGGGGCTGGAAGGCGCAACCACGCAGTGTTCATTTCCACTCACTGAGCGTGGCCTCTGAAGCGAGAGAAAGCAGCGAGCCGGCTGTAACCTTCTCAACTTCTCATGAGTGACGGGGTCGGTGTGCACCTCCTGGTTCAGGCATCTGGGGATGAGTGCCGGACAGACGTGGGGGGCTGGTAGGAGGCCGTGGGAGGTGGGGGCGCTGAAGGTACAGGAGACTTTGTCAGGTGAAAAGTGGGGCCCCAAGCATTTGCCTTTTCTCAGCTTTGCTGTGGTTCCGAGGCCTGTCTTCTCCCTTTGGCAGGTAGGCGTCCTGGGGGGGACGGGACAAGAGCAGCCACACGGCTGCATGAACAGCGACCCGGCTGCCCTTTGCCTCGAGAGGTCTCAGGGATGGGGCCACGCTGACAATGGCACTACTTCTTTCTCTGCTCAGTGTCCAACGAAATAAACGTTTGGTTTTTGGTACACAGAGGGCTCCTCTCCGTAGCCCACTGGACGGTCACAGAGGATGAGGAAACCTGTGCTCAGGCGTCTTCAAACTCCCCGGGAAAGCTGCCACTCATCATGCGTTCCCTGTCGTGTCTCCAATCTGCCTCCGGAAGCTCAGCGCTTCTTCCGTTCGAGGCCTGGGATCCACTGCGTCGAACTGGTGAGTGCAGAGCACACCTGAGCCTGTCAGCCTCGTCGGTGACCGGGGACTCTCGGACCTCTGCCGGCATGCCCCACAGCCAGTCCAGACACGGGGCTGAGAGCTCCCCGCAGAGCTGGGGCCCGGCCCATGCAGAGGGGCTCGGGCACATGTGATGCTGTCCGTGAGGGCAGTGATCGGGTGCAGGCGCTAAACACTGGTCAGGATCTGGTCAGGATGTCAAGGCAGTGACGCCCTGCAAAGATGGCCACTTCCCGTCTTGTGTGCACCCGGGGCCCATGCTGGGCTGCAGGCCCTCACTAGCCTGTCCTCCTCCAGGAAGGCTCACCTCCTGCCACCTTCTCTCCTCCAAACCCGCACCTCAACTTGCGCTCTGAGAGGAGGATGCCTGAATAGACCAGTGAAATGACACAGCAAAGCGCGACAACTAATCACCAACCGAGGAGGTGATGGAACCTGACAACACGCTCGGTCTTCCCAAAAGGAGGCGATTCCAAACCAGTTCTCAGCTCACGATGGCCAAGCTCCACAGACCCACATTCAGCCCGGGATTTGGCTCCCAGAGCACTGCCGGCACCTGCCCCCAGGAGGAACTCTGCTCTCCTAAGTCTCCTTAGTGTCCGAAGAGCAGGGACCACCTCCCTCAGGCCAGGGGAGGTACAGAGGGCAGCCGGCCTCATGCCCTGGGGTGGGGCTTCAGGTCCTGGAGCTCCCTCTGCCAGGGCACTCTCCTTCCTGTGCCCACAGCGGCTGTCCTCCAGAGACCAGGGCGAACGGTGTCTCGTGGGAGCTTTCCGGAACTCGCGCCCGCAGGCGCCCTTTTCACGCCTCAAGTTGGCAACTGCATCCCGTTACGGACTCTGACGCTCCGGCTGCGTGCCACACCGCCTGTACGTGTAAGAGTGCGCATCTAGAACTGTAACTTTTTCAGGTGTGCGTGCCACGTCGGCCTGACTAGATATTCTGAGAATCGAGGTAGCCTCGGTTGAGAGGGTTCTACCTCACCACCCTGCACCCATGTTCTGAGCTGTGATCACTTTAGCCTTCAGGGGTGAGTTTCCTCTCCACTTGGGAATAGCATTCCTGAAAATTTCAAAAGACTGACGCATTGGGGGTGGGGTGGGCAGTGATTTAATTGGGGAACTTATACGCATACACAGACATAGACAATAGAGTGGTGAAGGCCTGGGAGGGGTTCAATGGGAAAAACAAAGGGGACATCTGTAATACTTTCGACAATAAAGAAAAACATTTCAAATAACCAAGGAGAAGCTAACTGTCAAGCACCTGATCTGCTGGAAATCAATTCATTAAAACAGCTGGGCCCAAGGCCTTCAATCCCCAAAATAAGCTAATGTGTGGAACAAACAATAATGAGATGAAATAAAAGAGGGTAACTTAGCTCTTAGTGGAAGAAGGCCGCCACGCTATCTGGAGAAGCTCGCTGCTTGTCAGCTTCGTGGTTTAAATGGTAGCTTTTCTGACTGGTCATCAGCAATAGATAAAGACTGTGAAGCCCCAGAAATCCCACCTTCACCTACAAAGGTATCTGTCCCCATAAAAGGACTCCACATTTTTTTAAAGTATTTCTTGCAAGAAAGATAAAAAAGAATACACACAGAGCACAAGTACTGGTCACACGGGGGACTTGAAGCCAGCCTTGCTCTGTATCATTTCACCTGTACCCAAAACGCAAATACTGTGTTTGCAATTTGCTAAAGATCAAATGAGGAAGGAAAAAAAACCCTAAAATCATAGTTTTCTCTTTAATCTTGAAACAAGTTTAAAATAGTTTTAAAAAAGCCTTTGCTCTCAGATATGTAATGGACTCAGAATGTGAACACGGATGTATTTTTAATAGAGGCCTCGTGGAAAAACGATGCTCTCAAGGGAAGTTATAGCCAATCTATGCCTAACCATTGCTGCCAATCTCTATTCTACACGGTAGAGTAAATGTGCTCCCTCTGCTTTTCCTGAGACACAGGAACCTGGAGCCCCGGGGAAACGGACAGAGCAGCATGAAGCTGCTGCAGTGCCCGGAGCTCCCACTAGATGGCAGTGTGCCAAGCGGTCAGGCAGCTGCACCCACTTTCCTAAAGCACTCCCTTCTTCCTCCCCCAAACAACATAACCCAGATGGTGTGCTTAATTTTGGCACAAAGCACAGCATTTGATCTCTGAAAATAATATACAAAGAGACAAAACAGAGGAACACACTAGGGTGGTGGCCGCTGCCCATGGGGATGAACGGAACCCGACACATGGTGTGGACCTGAGCAGTGAGAGCAGGGACATGCCAGGCCAGACCAGCATGGACGTCTGCGGACACCAGTGTCCCTGTTCGTGGAAGGGCGACAGCGGCCACGTATCCTGCAGCCTATTGCATTCACGACTTTCATTTCCTGAGCGATGATACTAAACGTCGTAGTCAGTGTGACCACCTCACAGTAACGGGTTTAGGGACGACGTACAGCAGGATTTCAGCCACAACTGGTTACGTGCAAAAACAGCTGTTAAAAACCTACTGGGAAGAGTCACTTCTAAAAATACTTCTGCGAAATTTTAAATTACGGAAACTCTTCCTTTGAAGAACAAATGCTTAAAGCAGTACATTAAATATTTAACTCCAGCCTTCGAACATCCTATAAATGAGTTTACTATGTGGACTCACTTAACCACAGCGTCTGGTGAGGTGTAAAATTTCAGGGTCTCCATACACCATCTGGCCTGCCTTCCTCCCTAGACACAGAGTACAGTCTGTGGGCAGAGATACCCCAGCACAGACACAGGGGCCAGGCACAAAGGGCTTTTCCTCATGGTGTCCCCAAACACCCCCCTACCCCCAGCCAGCACCCTGGACCCTGAATGGGCAACGGGGTCACAGAAACAATGTCACTGCACAGTCCCTCTCAAGAAACAACTGGTCGCCATGCTGTGCGTTTTGGAACTGGCGTCAGGGGCCAGCGCAGTCTGAAGTCTCCTCAGCTAGACCCTCCACCCATTGTGCTTCGTTCCCTGATGGCACCTGCAGAAAAAGCTGAGACCCAACCCACAGCTCCCGAGGGTGGGGACCTCACTGGGCCCCAGTTGCAGGGACCACCCAGCTCTGGTCACCAGACCCCAGGGACACCAGGCACATTTCACGCTCCCCTCTGCTTACGGTCATCCACTAAACCCGTGTTATGGGAGTAACTGCGTCACAATTTAGAAGCTTCTGACAAAGAAACCTGTATCTGGTTTCAGTCTCTTCAGTCTGACTAGGTTGAGCCTGTTACTTCTGTGGCGTCATCACGATGCCTGAATAAACCGGAACGTCAGATAATCACAGGTTTTACAATTCCGTGTGCTCAGGGGCCAGGGCCCTTTGCAAGTGGGACCACAGACTTCGCTGGCCAATGGTGAATACTTCTTTCCAAAAGGAGGACTGGCTCGCCATTAACTTCCAGGGAGAATGTTTCTTCCGAGGAGTTAGAAGGTTCTGCATAGAGGAGTTGATGTGTGAAGACCTAGGAAACAGCCGAGCTGGGAGGAGGCTCGCCCTGGAGGCCAGCAGGTGTGCTGGCCTCAGTCAGCAGGAATTTGAGTTCGAAAATAGTGCCCTTTGGTCATTTTGCAACATCCGTGAGAAGCAGACTTGCCAGATTTTAAAAACGGAAGTTACATGATCTTGAACAGCTGAGCATCTCGCTCTTCCTGCCCCATGGGTCCTGGCGAGTGATGAGCACCTGGCCTTGAGGGGTGTCCTTACCGCCTGGCCGAGTGGGTTCAGATGTGGCTTCTCCTGGTCCCCTCATGGCTGGTCTCCAGGATGGGTGGGAGGCTCCAGTGGCGGCGAGGGTGGATGGGCAGGTGACATGTGCACAGAGGTGGTATCTGCAGCCCACACTGGGGACATCTTCCATCCTGACACCCACTGCCTTGACCCATCTGCTGTTTTCTCCACTCCCAGGAACACACCAGTGCAAGCCCACCCATCCCCTTCAGCAACGTGAGCCCCGCCTCCAGGTGTGCCTTTGCTTCCCCAGGAGCAGCTGACACCTGCATTTGTTAGGGACCCTCATGACTTTAAAAGGCTGCATCTAATTTAAAGAACATACGAGCCACCAGTGCTCGCGGGCTCCAGGCCTCTCCTCGACTGCCAGGAACATGGCCTACGCTTCAGGCAGGAACACAGCCTGCGTTCAGAACCACACTCGAGCGTCTCCACGATGGAGAAGTGGAGAAAACGGACCCACTCTGCCCAGCTTTCTTTCCTGTGTCTAGGGTTTACTGTGGCCCCGCTCCTGCTCACTGAACACCCCTGTCCTGGTCACTGCCAGCCTCCCCCAGCCCCAGGAGTCCTCGGGGCAAAATCTCCCTGTTTGCCCCTTATTGTTCAAAGAATGTATAGCTGCCACATGCACAGCATCCGATGGGGTGAAAGTGCCTAATATTCCAAAGACTCCAGGAAACACGCAGTAATGACACTCAAAGGACAGGGACTAGATGTTAGGGCCCCTTATTTTCCGAAGCAAAACACAGGTCGTTCCATGCCGAGTGACCAAGAGGAGTGCATTCTGTGGTTTCGCACACACTGAAGAGGTTGAGACCTCGGGGGCGGCGCGGTGATGGGGACCGAGCACAGCTGGGATGTCACGGGCTGTCAGGCCCACGCTGCGTGTTTACAACCGCCCGGGGCCAACAACAAGTAACAGGTCAAACAGAATGTTAAGTCAATCCTTCCAGTTTTCAAATCATAAAAAACAACACATTGATGCACACGACTACACTCCCCCCACTGTTCAAAGCTCCCTCTTCCCAGTAAGATCCACCTCCCGGCCCCGCTGCTTAAACAGCCCTCACCTGGTCCTTCAGAAACTCTGCAAAGCAATCCCGGGACCACCGAATGGTAATACTCCAAACTGGGTAGCACCCCCCTGTCCCCTCCCCGCACTTGTGTTTGTGCTTAGACATAATAGATGGAGGCGGCCTTGCTACTTTCTCCTGCGTCCAGGCTTGTGGAGGCGGACAGAGGGCAGATAGGTGAGGAGGGAGAGAGGCAGCAGACAGAGGCACACTCACCACTGGGCTGGCCCGCGCCGAGCTGGCTCTGGAGGAGGCGCGGGAGCTGGAGTTGAGGTGGCCGCTGTGCTCCGAGGGCTGTGTGCACAGCCGGTGGGCCGCAGGCAAGCAGAGAGAAAGGGACAGGTTAGCAGAGATGCAGGGAGGACGGAGGCCCCACCCAGGGCTCTGTTTGCAGAGAGGCAGCCCCGTGCAATGCAGAGGAGCGGTGAGCATGGAGCAGGCTTCCCGCTGAGCGAATGCCCACTGAGAATGGAAGCGTTAGTCATCACGTCAGAAGAACACAGAACGCTTGGTTAGTAAGAGGAAGGGACACCAAGCCCCTGCTGGACATGGCGCGGAGTCGCGCCTGGCGGGTGCACAGAGGGCCGCCTCACTGCTGTGGAAAGGACGTCTGACAACGTGAACTGCCTCCTGGCCTCGCACGGCGCGCAGAGAGCAGGCACGGGCCTGGCGCTGGGCAAGGGGAATGCTGGCTTCTCTACCCTCTTTCCAAGTGGAAGCAAAACAAGAGTTAAGGCTCAGACAAAAGACAGGCATCGATCTGTCCGTCCCGCTACCTAAACCCTCTCTCCCGGGAAAGGAAAATGCCAGCAACTTCTCTGGAGGCCACACCCTCTGAGCTTTGATTTGTGGTCACGTTTGTCTGTGTCCTAGATATGTTTCATGCATCCTTGTTGCTGTTGTTTTTAAATTCTCACTTTCCTCTCGAGCACGGCAGGGTGGGATCACGGGCGTCCAGCAAGCTTGCCCGGCCAGAGGAACAGCCCTGCAGGGGGCACTTCCAACACGGACACAGGGCACCCACGGGGACTCCCACAGGTGGCACCCCACGCACATTACAGGAGCCAGAGCGTGGGGGTGCTCGCCATTGCCTTCTTAAACACCAGCTCCTCATGGGCCTGTTTCCCCAGCAGATGTGATTCTCTGAGGGTGAGGATGGCATTGATCTCATTCTGAGTCCCACTGACCAGGTAAGGCCTGGCATACAGCGTGCACTCAACAAATACTTGTTGAATGAAAAATTTCACTTGGTCACACACACACACTCACAGGCAAGACATTGTCTCAGGTGCACAGACAGTGGTATGTAAGAGCCATGGCCATAGGGGACATATGAGAAATGTACAGCATCGCTGGCCTCCTCTTGTAACTTTACGGTGCAAAATAAAGGAAAACACCTAACCTGCACCTTAAGGCAGAAGATGTCGCCTTTGGGCTTACGGATATGAGAGAGCAGACTTCCTCCTGCAGACAAGTCCTGCCAGTTCCTGTCACCCGCACTCTGGTTCCGGGTGCAGAGATAAGGCAGAGAGTTCTGAGCTTACTGCCAACCCACGCTGCCCCAACTCACAGGCAGAAACTGTCGCGATGGTCCGCGTGCTGCCCTGGAGCTGCTTGTGTTTGGGAGCCAGTGTGGCACGTGGGGCTGAGGGAGGTTGGGAAGATCTGAGTTCCAGTCCAGGCTCCATCGGCTGCTGGCTATGAGACTTCGGAAAAGCGACTCAGCCTGTCATCTGTGACGGGAAGTAAGGACCCTGACCACACCAGGCACCCAGGGCTACAGGGAGGATGCTCGGTGGGCGTTTCCCCGCCTGCCTCTCACTCTTCTGCTAGAAAGAACGCCCACGGTTCCCGATCGCTGCCCGGCGTGTCAAACAACCGAGAGCCACTTCACACGCAGCCACGCATCCTTCCTGCACCACGCACGTGGCTTAGTAAGGGCAAGGGAGGCGTAAAGCAGCAAGGTTTTCAAGCAAAACAGCTCTACTTTCCTGAACCAGTCATTCAATCTCATGATAATGAAGTCACTTAGCTGCAAACACTTCTTGTGGTGGAGGCTAACGTTTTAGGAGAACGGAGGCGAGAGGGGTCCTCCTAGGGCAAGGCTGTCCCGGGCAGGCTGGGGACAGCCTGGGCTCTGAGGTCGCTCTCGGGGCTCTGGAGAGGGTGGACCCCGAACTTGCTCACAAGATGTGAGTACTTATCAGTGGCCACAGCTACTCTCTGGGCAGAGAGCCTGGGGGAGCTCTGCCAAGCTCCACCCTGAAAGGGGGCCCCCTGCCCACGTGGAGAGGGTCCGTGAGGCTGGTGAGATGGGGTGGGAGGTGGAAGCTCCCACTCCGCCAGCTGGTTTGCAGCTGAGAACAGAACTGACGCCCCGAGATCTCTCCCGAGAAGTCTGACCCCAGGGTTCAACTTATTCAACTGAAGAAACAAACGCGTGCTGAGCTCCTCCAGCGTGGGAGCACACTATTCAGAGGGGAAAGAATTTCTTCTTATTCTCTAATTTGTCTGCATGGTGTGATACCAGGGACATGTGGCTCTATTTTAGGGACCCACGCTGCCAGGACGAGAAGGCCTTTCATTTCCTTCACTCCAGGAAAGCTGCTCCCTCGGGGAGAGTCCTACCGGAGGCTGGACATGCAGGAGCTACTGCCTCTGAAGGCCAAGGTCAGATACTCCAGAAAAGTCCAGCTACAGCCCTACCCTGTTTGGCTCAGTGGATAGAGCGTCAGCCTGTGGACTGAAGGGTCCCAGGTTTGATTCCGGTCAAGGGCATGTACCTTGGTTGTGGGCACATCCCCAGTGGGAAGTGTGCAGAAGGCAGCTGATGGATGTTTCTCACATCAGTGTTTCTAACTCTCTGTCCTTCTTCCTTCCTCTCTATAAAAAAACCAATAAAATATATTTTTAAAAAAAGTCCAGCTACAGAGGTGGCATTTAAAGAGAATCTAAGGCACATGTCCCACCAGACACCAGAAGTTCTACTTGGGCCACAGGAAACTTAGTTCTTGGGGGAGTCTCGTTCTCGTAAACAATGAGTATGCTGTCTCTTTTCTGATAAAAGAAAATCATTTAGTGGCACTTATCCATCACATGTGACCTAAAGCTATTTCACCCATTAGTTTTATGAAGTTTGAAATGGCCTACACAAATATCTAAGAACTGTGAAAAGCGGGCTCCACCACATGAAAAATGTTATGCAATATAAAGTTGGTAAACATCTAATTAGATGTAAACGAAAACTAAAGCTATGTTATTTAATTATTAGATACTAGGGGCCCGGTGCACAAAAATTTGTGCACTCCGGGGGGTCCCGCAGCCCGGCCTATGCCCTCTCGCAGTCTGGGACCCCCTCGGGGGATGTTCACCTGCTGGCGTGCCTGGCCAGCCTGAGTGAGGGGTTGATGGCTGTTTGCAGGCTGGCCAAGCCCCTCAGTGAGCACCCTCACCCCATGGGGGATCTGGCCAGCCTGGGTGAGGGGCTGAGGGCCATTTTCAGGCTGCCCACAGTTCCCATTGACCAACATCCCAGTGAGGCTGTCTGGAATCAGGTTTCTGGGGTTTATTTATCTTCTATAATTGAAACTTTGTTGCCTTGACCGGAGGCCTAGGCAGGCAGCGAAGCCTCCTGTTTGCTTCATCTCCGTGGCTTCTATAATTGAAACATTGTTGCCTTAAGCAGAGGCCCAGCTGGCCTAGGCAGGCACTTTCCTCCATCAGTGGTGGAACAGAAGCCTCCTGGATTTGCTCTAGCTCTGTGGCTGCTGGCCGCCATCTTGGCTGGGCTAATTTGCATACAGTCGCTCTGATTGGCTGGTGTGCATGGCTTGGCTGGTGGGCTTGGCTTAGGTGCCTCGGAGTGATGGTTAATTTGCATATTACTCTTTTATTAGATTAGATAATATTCATAAAAATCACATCCTAAAGAAAACTGTAGGGGTTACTGGTTACTTTGTAAGAATCTCTGAATATTCATACAAAAAAATCATAAAATTGAATTATTTAACTAATTTATGAAGTAGCCAAACATTTTGGAAAAAGCAAACTTAAAAAACACTTTCAAGTATTTCTTAGGAAGGCATTTTATTACATGTGGGGCGTGGTTCATTTTCATAGGACTTTATCGGGGTGTCCTGGGATGCAGAACTGCTGACCTTGGGGAGGGCTGGTCAGGGCTGATGCTCGTGAGGAGGCTCATTCGCTTCCTCATTTCCATGGACTGACCATTCGTTCTCTATTTGCTCACCTCCATCACCCACTCATTCACTCACCCAGTTTTTTCATTCAGCAAGTATTTCATGTACAACTACCACACCTTTGCTCCAATACCATATTCAATCCTGTGAAGTGGGGGAAGGCAAAATAAAATGATGAAATGGCATATGCGTAATTGAATGTGTTCATCGTCCTCGACGATCCCGAGGTGGAAAGAACGGTGGCCTGAGTCTCCTTGTCCTCCTCCTCAGACCAACCCCTTCACTACTTACGTACTGTCTGCCTGTGGCAGGGAAAGAGCTGAGGAAGCTCGGGCCGGGCCAGTCTCCTCCCTGTGACTGCAATGAGTGAGGATACTGACCTAACGCCCACAGGCTTAGTGATCCCCAGTATCCATGCATGTCCTTCCTCCCTGTGACCTAGGCCAGTTATCCCCGGGGCTGGAGCGGTGCCAGGCGAGCCACCCAGGTCATGCAGCAGATGGGAGGAAGCTCTGGGGACACAGACAGCGCCTTACAGCGTAGGAACCAGAGGCGCTTCCCCGCCGAGCCCCACCGAGACTGCTGTCACCGAACACAGACGCCTGCGGAAAAACAGACTGTCAGGACAGGGCGCCTCCCTCTCTCCTGGCACCCAGAAAACTCCGCAACACAAGCTGAGGCATACGGGCACATGCCAGGAGTGCGTCCTGAAAGACACCGGGAGGGAAGGCATGCAGGGAGGACTCAAAGCCACCATCCCAGGGCAGGTGCTGGGGAGCAGGGCAGGGATGCAAAATCCAAGGGAGAGACGTTTAGCTGTTGCTGGCACCAGAAGGTTCTTTCAGCCTACGACTCTGAAGAAGATGCCACGCTGGGTGAGAATCTGCTAGCCCAGACTTAGCTGAGCAGATCATTCAAATACCCTGACTTCCGTCAGGGAATCCTTGTACCTGACGTTTAGAAAACGACTCTAATATGAAGTGGCTTTGGAACAAAATAGGACATTAGCAGCAGTTTGATTTTTATAATTTTTTAAATGTGTGAGCTAGAAAACAGAATATCTGATTAATATGAACATCCCACGTAAGGAAACACCGAGGGTAACAGGAGTTTACAACACCGTGAA